>CAJQUW010000318.1:592500-711443 GCA_907163375.1 Prostheceraeus crozeri
CCCCCCCCCCCCCCCCCCCCCCCCCCCCCCCCCCCCCCCCCCCCCCCCCCCCCCCCCCCCCCCCCCCCCCCCCCCCCCCCCCCCCCCCCCCCCCCCCCCCCCCCCCCCCCCCCCCCCCCCCCCCCCCCCCCCCCCCCCCCCCCCCCCCCCCCCCCCCCCCCCCCCCCCCCCCCCCCCCCCCCCCCCCCCCCCCCCCCCCCCCCCCCCCCCCCCCCCCCCCCCCCCCCCCCCCCCCCCCCCCCCCCCCCCCCCCCCCCCCCCCCCCCCCCCCCCCCCCCCCCCCCCCCCCCCCCCCCCCCCCCCCCCCCCCCCCCCCCCCCCCCCCCCCCCCCCCCCCCCCCCCCCCCCCCCCCCCCCCCCCCCCCCCCCCCCCCCCCCCCCCCCCCCCCCCCCCCCCCCCCCCCCCCCCCCCCCCCCCCCCCCCCCCCCCCCCCCCCCCCCCCCCCCCCCCCCCCCCCCCCCCCCCCCCCCCCCCCCCCCCCCCCCCCCCCCCCCCCCCCCCCCCCCCCCCCCCCCCCCCCCCCCCCCCCCCCCCCCCCCCCCCCCCCCCCCCCCCCCCCCCCCCCCCCCCCCCCCCCCCCCCCCCCCCCCCCCCCCCCCCCCCCCCCCCCCCCCCCCCCCCCCCCCCCCCCCCCCCCCCCCCCCCCCCCCCCCCCCCCCCCCCCCCCCCCCCCCCCCCCCCCCCCCCCCCCCCCCCCCCCCCCCCCCCCCCCCCCCCCCCCCCCCCCCCCCCCCCCCCCCCCCCCCCCCCCCCCCCCCCCCCCCCCCCCCCCCCCCCCCCCCCCCCCCCCCCCCCCCCCCCCCCCCCCCCCCCCCCCCCCCCCCCCCCCCCCCCCCCCCCCCCCCCCCCCCCCCCCCCCCCCCCCCCCCCCCCCCCCCCCCCCCCCCCCCCCCCCCCCCCCCCCCCCCCCCCCCCCCCCCCCCCCCCCCCCCCCCCCCCCCCCCCCCCCCCCCCCCCCCCCCCCCCCCCCCCCCCCCCCCCCCCCCCCCCCCCCCCCCCCCCCCCCCCCCCCCCCCCCCCCCCCCCCCCCCCCCCCCCCCCCCCCCCCCCCCCCCCCCCCCCCCCCCCCCCCCCCCCCCCCCCCCCCCCCCCCCCCCCCCCCCCCCCCCCCCCCCCCCCCCCCCCCCCCCCCCCCCCCCCCCCCCCCCCCCCCCCCCCCCCCCCCCCCCCCCCCCCCCCCCCCCCCCCCCCCCCCCCCCCCCCCCCCCCCCCCCCCCCCCCCCCCCCCCCCCCCCCCCCCCCCCCCCCCCCCCCCCCCCCCCCCCCCCCCCCCCCCCCCCCCCCCCCCCCCCCCCCCCCCCCCCCCCCCCCCCCCCCCCCCCCCCCCCCCCCCCCCCCCCCCCCCCCCCCCCCCCCCCCCCCCCCCCCCCCCCCCCCCCCCCCCCCCCCCCCCCCCCCCCCCCCCCCCCCCCCCCCCCCCCCCCCCCCCCCCCCCCCCCCCCCCCCCCCCCCCCCCCCCCCCCCCCCCCCCCCCCCCCCCCCCCCCCCCCCCCCCCCCCCCCCCCCCCCCCCCCCCCCCCCCCCCCCCCCCCCCCCCCCCCCCCCCCCCCCCCCCCCCCCCCCCCCCCCCCCCCCCCCCCCCCCCCCCCCCCCCCCCCCCCCCCCCCCCCCCCCCCCCCCCCCCCCCCCCCCCCCCCCCCCCCCCCCCCCCCCCCCCCCCCCCCCCCCCCCCCCCCCCCCCCCCCCCCCCCCCCCCCCCCCCCCCCCCCCCCCCCCCCCCCCCCCCCCCCCCCCCCCCCCCCCCCCCCCCCCCCCCCCCCCCCCCCCCCCCCCCCCCCCCCCCCCCCCCCCCCCCCCCCCCCCCCCCCCCCCCCCCCCCCCCCCCCCCCCCCCCCCCCCCCCCCCCCCCCCCCCCCCCCCCCCCCCCCCCCCCCCCCCCCCCCCCCCCCCCCCCCCCCCCCCCCCCCCCCCCCCCCCCCCCCCCCCCCCCCCCCCCCCCCCCCCCCCCCCCCCCCCCCCCCCCCCCCCCCCCCCCCCCCCCCCCCCCCCCCCCCCCCCCCCCCCCCCCCCCCCCCCCCCCCCCCCCCCCCCCCCCCCCCCCCCCCCCCCCCCCCCCCCCCCCCCCCCCCCCCCCCCCCCCCCCCCCCCCCCCCCCCCCCCCCCCCCCCCCCCCCCCCCCCCCCCCCCCCCCCCCCCCCCCCCCCCCCCCCCCCCCCCCCCCCCCCCCCCCCCCCCCCCCCCCCCCCCCCCCCCCCCCCCCCCCCCCCCCCCCCCCCCCCCCCCCCCCCCCCCCCCCCCCCCCCCCCCCCCCCCCCCCCCCCCCCCCCCCCCCCCCCCCCCCCCCCCCCCCCCCCCCCCCCCCCCCCCCCCCCCCCCCCCCCCCCCCCCCCCCCCCCCCCCCCCCCCCCCCCCCCCCCCCCCCCCCCCCCCCCCCCCCCCCCCCCCCCCCCCCCCCCCCCCCCCCCCCCCCCCCCCCCCCCCCCCCCCCCCCCCCCCCCCCCCCCCCCCCCCCCCCCCCCCCCCCCCCCCCCCCCCCCCCCCCCCCCCCCCCCCCCCCCCCCCCCCCCCCCCCCCCCCCCCCCCCCCCCCCCCCCCCCCCCCCCCCCCCCCCCCCCCCCCCCCCCCCCCCCCCCCCCCCCCCCCCCCCCCCCCCCCCCCCCCCCCCCCCCCCCCCCCCCCCCCCCCCCCCCCCCCCCCCCCCCCCCCCCCCCCCCCCCCCCCCCCCCCCCCCCCCCCCCCCCCCCCCCCCCCCCCCCCCCCCCCCCCCCCCCCCCCCCCCCCCCCCCCCCCCCCCCCCCCCCCCCCCCCCCCCCCCCCCCCCCCCCCCCCCCCCCCCCCCCCCCCCCCCCCCCCCCCCCCCCCCCCCCCCCCCCCCCCCCCCCCCCCCCCCCCCCCCCCCCCCCCCCCCCCCCCCCCCCCCCCCCCCCCCCCCCCCCCCCCCCCCCCCCCCCCCCCCCCCCCCCCCCCCCCCCCCCCCCCCCCCCCCCCCCCCCCCCCCCCCCCCCCCCCCCCCCCCCCCCCCCCCCCCCCCCCCCCCCCCCCCCCCCCCCCCCCCCCCCCCCCCCCCCCCCCCCCCCCCCCCCCCCCCCCCCCCCCCCCCCCCCCCCCCCCCCCCCCCCCCCCCCCCCCCCCCCCCCCCCCCCCCCCCCCCCCCCCCCCCCCCCCCCCCCCCCCCCCCCCCCCCCCCCCCCCCCCCCCCCCCCCCCCCCCCCCCCCCCCCCCCCCCCCCCCCCCCCCCCCCCCCCCCCCCCCCCCCCCCCCCCCCCCCCCCCCCCCCCCCCCCCCCCCCCCCCCCCCCCCCCCCCCCCCCCCCCCCCCCCCCCCCCCCCCCCCCCCCCCCCCCCCCCCCCCCCCCCCCCCCCCCCCCCCCCCCCCCCCCCCCCCCCCCCCCCCCCCCCCCCCCCCCCCCCCCCCCCCCCCCCCCCCCCCCCCCCCCCCCCCCCCCCCCCCCCCCCCCCCCCCCCCCCCCCCCCCCCCCCCCCCCCCCCCCCCCCCCCCCCCCCCCCCCCCCCCCCCCCCCCCCCCCCCCCCCCCCCCCCCCCCCCCCCCCCCCCCCCCCCCCCCCCCCCCCCCCCCCCCCCCCCCCCCCCCCCCCCCCCCCCCCCCCCCCCCCCCCCCCCCCCCCCCCCCCCCCCCCCCCCCCCCCCCCCCCCCCCCCCCCCCCCCCCCCCCCCCCCCCCCCCCCCCCCCCCCCCCCCCCCCCCCCCCCCCCCCCCCCCCCCCCCCCCCCCCCCCCCCCCCCCCCCCCCCCCCCCCCCCCCCCCCCCCCCCCCCCCCCCCCCCCCCCCCCCCCCCCCCCCCCCCCCCCCCCCCCCCCCCCCCCCCCCCCCCCCCCCCCCCCCCCCCCCCCCCCCCCCCCCCCCCCCCCCCCCCCCCCCCCCCCCCCCCCCCCCCCCCCCCCCCCCCCCCCCCCCCCCCCCCCCCCCCCCCCCCCCCCCCCCCCCCCCCCCCCCCCCCCCCCCCCCCCCCCCCCCCCCCCCCCCCCCCCCCCCCCCCCCCCCCCCCCCCCCCCCCCCCCCCCCCCCCCCCCCCCCCCCCCCCCCCCCCCCCCCCCCCCCCCCCCCCCCCCCCCCCCCCCCCCCCCCCCCCCCCCCCCCCCCCCCCCCCCCCCCCCCCCCCCCCCCCCCCCCCCCCCCCCCCCCCCCCCCCCCCCCCCCCCCCCCCCCCCCCCCCCCCCCCCCCCCCCCCCCCCCCCCCCCCCCCCCCCCCCCCCCCCCCCCCCCCCCCCCCCCCCCCCCCCCCCCCCCCCCCCCCCCCCCCCCCCCCCCCCCCCCCCCCCCCCCCCCCCCCCCCCCCCCCCCCCCCCCCCCCCCCCCCCCCCCCCCCCCCCCCCCCCCCCCCCCCCCCCCCCCCCCCCCCCCCCCCCCCCCCCCCCCCCCCCCCCCCCCCCCCCCCCCCCCCCCCCCCCCCCCCCCCCCCCCCCCCCCCCCCCCCCCCCCCCCCCCCCCCCCCCCCCCCCCCCCCCCCCCCCCCCCCCCCCCCCCCCCCCCCCCCCCCCCCCCCCCCCCCCCCCCCCCCCCCCCCCCCCCCCCCCCCCCCCCCCCCCCCCCCCCCCCCCCCCCCCCCCCCCCCCCCCCCCCCCCCCCCCCCCCCCCCCCCCCCCCCCCCCCCCCCCCCCCCCCCCCCCCCCCCCCCCCCCCCCCCCCCCCCCCCCCCCCCCCCCCCCCCCCCCCCCCCCCCCCCCCCCCCCCCCCCCCCCCCCCCCCCCCCCCCCCCCCCCCCCCCCCCCCCCCCCCCCCCCCCCCCCCCCCCCCCCCCCCCCCCCCCCCCCCCCCCCCCCCCCCCCCCCCCCCCCCCCCCCCCCCCCCCCCCCCCCCCCCCCCCCCCCCCCCCCCCCCCCCCCCCCCCCCCCCCCCCCCCCCCCCCCCCCCCCCCCCCCCCCCCCCCCCCCCCCCCCCCCCCCCCCCCCCCCCCCCCCCCCCCCCCCCCCCCCCCCCCCCCCCCCCCCCCCCCCCCCCCCCCCCCCCCCCCCCCCCCCCCCCCCCCCCCCCCCCCCCCCCCCCCCCCCCCCCCCCCCCCCCCCCCCCCCCCCCCCCCCCCCCCCCCCCCCCCCCCCCCCCCCCCCCCCCCCCCCCCCCCCCCCCCCCCCCCCCCCCCCCCCCCCCCCCCCCCCCCCCCCCCCCCCCCCCCCCCCCCCCCCCCCCCCCCCCCCCCCCCCCCCCCCCCCCCCCCCCCCCCCCCCCCCCCCCCCCCCCCCCCCCCCCCCCCCCCCCCCCCCCCCCCCCCCCCCCCCCCCCCCCCCCCCCCCCCCCCCCCCCCCCCCCCCCCCCCCCCCCCCCCCCCCCCCCCCCCCCCCCCCCCCCCCCCCCCCCCCCCCCCCCCCCCCCCCCCCCCCCCCCCCCCCCCCCCCCCCCCCCCCCCCCCCCCCCCCCCCCCCCCCCCCCCCCCCCCCCCCCCCCCCCCCCCCCCCCCCCCCCCCCCCCCCCCCCCCCCCCCCCCCCCCCCCCCCCCCCCCCCCCCCCCCCCCCCCCCCCCCCCCCCCCCCCCCCCCCCCCCCCCCCCCCCCCCCCCCCCCCCCCCCCCCCCCCCCCCCCCCCCCCCCCCCCCCCCCCCCCCCCCCCCCCCCCCCCCCCCCCCCCCCCCCCCCCCCCCCCCCCCCCCCCCCCCCCCCCCCCCCCCCCCCCCCCCCCCCCCCCCCCCCCCCCCCCCCCCCCCCCCCCCCCCCCCCCCCCCCCCCCCCCCCCCCCCCCCCCCCCCCCCCCCCCCCCCCCCCCCCCCCCCCCCCCCCCCCCCCCCCCCCCCCCCCCCCCCCCCCCCCCCCCCCCCCCCCCCCCCCCCCCCCCCCCCCCCCCCCCCCCCCCCCCCCCCCCCCCCCCCCCCCCCCCCCCCCCCCCCCCCCCCCCCCCCCCCCCCCCCCCCCCCCCCCCCCCCCCCCCCCCCCCCCCCCCCCCCCCCCCCCCCCCCCCCCCCCCCCCCCCCCCCCCCCCCCCCCCCCCCCCCCCCCCCCCCCCCCCCCCCCCCCCACCCCCCCCCCCCCCCCCCCCCCCCCCCCCCCCCCCCCCCCCCCCCCCCCCCCCCCCCCCCCCCCCCCCACCTAATAACCCAAGCAATCCCCCAAAAACAACCCCCCCCCCCCCCACACCGCCCGAACGTCTTCGTGTTGCTCCTTAACTCATCCCCCCACGCCAATCACTTACTCAGCACCTCCTAAGCCCAAGCCCTCCACAAAGCAAATCTCAACTACTGAGAGCCCAGCGACCAAACCCACCACCCTAGAATGAAACGCCCGAAACGTCTTAACAATCCCTAGAACCAATAATGTCGCACATCCTTACGCAATGAGACTAAATACTTATCTCGAGACTCCACAACAACACTAGCTTATCCTGAGGGCAACGCTCGCGGAGTATAAACATAGTTAATCCAACTAGGAGGTGATCCATGGTTTCTCTCGACCGGACATTCTTACAGTTTGTTGTGGGATGTTTTCCATAGCATTGTGCAAAAAGCTGTAAAAAATATTACATTTTTCTTTGAAGGGAACATCCATTCCATAGAATCTTTGCCAAGGAAAGGCATCTAATGAATGACAAAATTTGGCAACATGACTATCACGAAAATCATAGACTTTAGCAAAATAAAACTTTTCTTTAGCTTTCTGCATGACATTATTGCAAGGTCTCAACGTAACAGTACCGTGATCAGAACCTCCAATTGGGGGTCCTACTTTGATAGGGGAGTTGAGACATACAGGACGTACATGTATGTCTGCACACATGTAGTGTATGCACGTACATGATATAATGCGAGAGAAGAGAGAGAGAGAGAGAGTGTGTGTGTGTGTGTGTGTGAGAGAGAGATAATGAGAGAGGGAGGGAGGAAGGGGGAAGAGGATGATCAGAAATGGAGGAAATAGGAAATGAGGATAGGAATGCTGAATAATCCTTTGAGTAGCTTTGAATCAATTGTACAAACTTACTTGTATGATTGCTCGACGAAGTGGACGAACCGACTATGACGTGGAATTACATTGAATTTTCCACTTTTCCCTATGTGGACTCAATTATATAAATGCTACTTCGAATCTACATTGAATATTCAGCATCTTTTCCACGTTGACATTCCTACATGAATACCACGGGGAATCCACGTAGAATTTTTTTGCTTCTTTTCACGTGGACATATTTCCACACGAATGCGCCATGGAATTTACATTTACCACGATGATATTTCGACACGGCCGGGATGGCACCTGGAATCCACATGCAATTTCTTGTACTTCAGTATATAATAAAAGAAACTGCTTGGGTGTTTGAAACTAATCCTAAATTTTAAAAATTCCCATCCGTGTCCTGTTTCACGTGGAATTTACCACATAGAATTATCCACGTGGATAATTCCACGTCATCCGTCATGATTTCGAACAAATTGAAACTGCATCACTACTAAAATAAAGACGAAAATCCTGCAATATCAATTTTGGACGAAAAAAAAATTCCACGTGAATTCCAGAATGTCAAGTGGATTCGATGTGGAATCCACGTAGCATTTTTCAGTGGATTATTTCTGGACCTCATGAGTCTGACAATTTTATGTGATGTTACGTAACGTTTTAAGTAATGTACAGGCTATTTCAGTTGCATGGCACATGTGATGAGATGGTAGATAATGACACTATCGTATCGCTTTTCACCGGGAGAAAGTCAACCGGGACATCCCACTAATGAGGAAAACATCCCAGGAGCATTTGTGACGCAATATTGGCATCATGTGATGCCAATTAGGACAAATTAGACCTGCTACGTAGCTGCCACGTTTCGCTACTTTCCATTAGCTACCGAACAAATTGCAACGTAGCTGCTACGTCTCGCTACCTTGTATTTGCTACCGAAAAATATCAACGTAGCTGCTACGTTCCGCTACCTTGCATTCGCTACCGAAGAAAATGCTACGTAGCTGCTACGTTGCAGTTGCGTAGCACAGACACGCTACCTACTGCAACCAATGCTACCATCTGCTACGTAGGTGCTACGTAGCATTGTTGGCCGGGAAGACTATGTAATATTCAAAGACCGGAAACTTCTCTATCATCCCTGTATGTAACTTTTGTAACCAACTGCACCTTTTCCATGTCTATTTGAGATCCTTCCAAATGAATTTCAGACATTGGATGGATTTCAGATTTCTCTAGCTGAATTTCATATATCTGTCAGAAGCTCAACTTTGAAAAGATCTTAAATTCAACTGGAGATCTGCGATTCATGTGGATCATATCTGAAATTCATTTGGGCAGATCTGAAATCGAATTGGAACTATGAACAGAAATGGAGAATGTGTATCCTCAGCGAAGATGTCGGAAAATAGACCAGAAGATAGAGGCTATCATAGATATTCTTTTGCTCATCACAGATATCTTTAGTGACCAAATATCTCACGAGTTTGCAGTCTTTGTGTCTTCCAATATGGTCACTCATGAATGCTGCGTGGACAGTGTACTTATACCTCACTTGTTTATCAACACTGAAGAATTTGTATCACTGATCAACGCTGCATAATAAAGCTTAACTTTCAAGCTAATAAGCAAACTCCAAAATGAAGTATATTATTTTTGCTGCAGATCTTTCACATTGCATGAAATTATGCCGATTGTAAAGCAAGATCACGTTATCCCAAACGGTGTCTGTGTGATAATAAAAAATGCTAACAATTTATAGTACAAGCCACTGCGGTGGCAAGGGAATGTTCAAAAATCCGCGGACGGAACTCGTGTTGCTACGATCGCCTTAATCGAAATGATGATGAAATTCAGAGTTTTAGACCCAACTTATTGGTACGTATAGCTGCCTCGGCAGTGGAAGCGCTCAAATTATAAGGCCTATCAAAAAAATCAAAGCTTTCAAAATTTTCCATAATTTTCCACGGAAAATTTTCATCACTGCATGCGTGCATGTAGCATGATCAACAATTGTAGCAAAATCAATTTTATCTCATTTGGCTTTCAGGCGGATAGCCACACTGTACGACCGTTGTTTTTCGATGAAATAACTAGTAATTGCGGTCAAATTACCGTTAAATTGCACAAAAAAGCTTCCATGATTTGTTACAGGCATATTCTCTCTTCAAAACTCACATGAATTGTTGAAAGTAAATTGTCATAAGATTAAACAAATTAGTTGCGCACAATACTGTTAGTAGTAATTCCATGGCAAGCGCAAGGACAAAATGCGAAACGATGAGTCATCATGCCCCCCTCTGGAAGGCAGGAAGGAGTTGGTCAAGGATGTGCTGGGAGGAATGGGTCCGAGAGGAGGAAACGGGTCCCTACCCCCCCCCCCTCTGGAAGGAAGGAAGGAACTGTGAGGCAAGGGATGGGAAGGAAGTTGATGTGTGAGGGATAGAGTGAGGAAAGGGTGGGTGTTGATGGTGTTTGGGATGAGAAAAGTTGGAAATCGTCATGAAGGAGGTCTCGGATGGGAAAACGGAGGCCAGACTCGGACCTTTTGGCCAATGTTGGGTCTAGGAACGTCTTCCCAACTCCATCGGAGAGAAAAAGTTCTGACACCCCCCCCTTGGTGTTAGAAATCGTAGAAAGTCGTGCAATAGCTCATTTGAAAGCTAAAAGTGAGAAAAATGCAGTGAAAAGCTCAGTTGGGTCTACTTTTCCCGGGTTGAGGGAGGAAAATGGCAGGAAAACGTCAGAGTTGGAAAAGGCAGGTTTTGGTCGTCTTGGGATATGAAAGTCCTTTTTTCGACAGGAAGGAGGTCTCGGATGGGAAAACGGAGTGCAAATTCGGACGTTTTGGCCAATGTTGGGTCTAGAAACGTCCTCCCAACTCCATCGAAGAGAAAAAGTTCTGACACCCCCCCCTCGGCAGCGATCTTCCAACTTTGGTTCCAGAGATCGTAGAAAGTCGTGTGATGGCTCATTTGAAAGCTGAGAATGAGGAAAATGCAGTGAAAAGCTCAGTTTGGTCTAATTTTCTTGGCTAGAGGGAGGAAAATGGCAGGAAAACGTCAGATTTGGTGAAGGCAGATGTTGGATGTTTTGGGATGAGAAAGTCCATGTTTCGGGCAGAAGCAGTGCTCGGATGGGAAAACGGAGTGCAAATTCGGACGTTTTGGTCAATTTTGGGTCTAGGAACTTCTTCCCAACTCAATCGGAGAGAAAAAAATTTGAGGACGTCCCACCCCCCCCCCCCTCAGCAGCGATCTTCCAACTTTGGTTGTAGAGATCGTAGAAAGTCGTGCAATAGCTCGTTTGAAACCTGGGAGTGAGACAAATTCAGTGGAAAAAATGGCTTGTTCCACTCTGCCTTCGTTTAGAGGTGAGACGTTATTGAAAATTTGGGGCATTGGCGAAAAACGACAGAGTTAGAATTTTTATGAAAATCGCTCTAGCGGGTGAAGCAAGCCTCGGACGGAAAAACAGAGACCAGATTTGGAATCAGCGTGCCATGTTACACCTGTATGTCATTCATGCTATGTCTCCGAAGTGAAAGGAAGAAAGATGACAAAAGCAGTAAAGTTTACGAATGAATTGTGTTCACTACGTTTTCATCGACAAAGTCTTCGTGGTGTGATTAGGGACTACATCATCTCCTTTCATCATGAAAAGGCAGACTTGGAATTTGCTATCGCTAAAGGTTACTTCGTTTTCCAACAGCTCATGGACAGTTTGATGAATAAAGATGTGAAAGGACGATTAGTTGCAGAGATTGAATTTGAGAAAGTGACTGATGAACATGCAGGTGAACGTGTAGTGTTTCATTTTGCATCATATTCTGCAGAGACGATACATGATCCCAAAGATTTCTATCAGCGACACATGGCAAAAATTGCATCTCGACTAGATTCATTTCATGAGCATGGATCCAACTTGCTCTTATGTCGCATAAAACACATTCATATTCAACTCAATGTGTTAAACTAGATTCGACTACAAGATTTGGGAAAAGCATTCATGAGTCAGACGTCCGCGTGCCTCCTTTTCCCTGCCGCAACGAAGTCAGGGGAGAAACGGAGGTCTCTGATTGGCTCACATAGTGTCAAATGTGGATTCGCAGGAGATTATAAAAGCAGACGTCTCCCCATTTTCTCTTCATTTTATTCTTTTGACTTGGAAAGCGTGTGTGACTTGCTGAAGCCCTTCTCCCCTCTCAGCTTAGTCTGATCAATCCTGTTCGCAAATTTACAAGTGAGTGTCATGACTGTCTGGCCTAAACCTTACCAGCATTTTAGAAGAGAGACGCAGGAGAGTGTGTGGTCGATGATTGTACAAGCTTATTTTGTTGAACCATCACCGCCACCGCCTCCACCACCTAGACGCTTTACCTTTAAGTCTTTTAGGGAACTGAAACTCAATTCGGGTCCTAAGCCCAAGACATTTAATTTACTGGACGATGACGAAGACTTAGACTTTGGTGATAAGCTTTAAATCCTGTGAACGCCCCAAAAGGTCCTCTTAAGGGCCACCTCATATGTCACTGCTAAGCTAACAATTTTCTTTTCTCTGATGATCATGAATGTACTTAGTGGTATTCTTTCGTTACAGACTGCCATGGCCATGAATCCTACTCCAACTGCTGCATCACTGAATCCTCAACATCTCGAGCTGTGGAATCCGAAAATTGAAAAGGTAATTCACGGCTATCCTACCTACAAACAACAAGTGCGCTACAACGGTGTTCGACTCTATCTTCAAACGCCGGCGGTATACTTACCAAAAGTGGATACGCAAGTAAATCGTTGCGGTCAAGACCTGAGTATCCCTATTGATAGTTGGTTGCGTCAGCAGCTTGACATTTTAGAAGACGTTGTGAGGCAAAAGGCTCTTATTCCCACTGAACTATTACAGTTGTGGCCAGAAAAGAAAACGTCTTATTATAAACCATTGTATCGCGGCACTCGCTGCTATATTTTGCAAAGCAAGTATTGTAAAGTCAGTTCAGGAGTGACAGTTGAACAGTCAGTTGAAACAGAATTGTCATCGCTAGGTGCAGGCTTTTATTCCTTTCATATTGAGGTGCCTGCTGTTTATGTGGGACCTCATCAATCTGACGGGAATTTGATTTCTCTCAATTTGCGCATGGCTCAAATTCATCATCTACCTGAGTTAACAGGACTTCATCACATTGAGAAAGTCATTGATTCTTGTGTCAAAGAGTGTCAAGAACCTGTCACCAAACCTAAACGTCGTCACATATCAAAGAAAGATGGTGCTACCACCAAGGAGAAATCTTAAGTATTGTAATCAGTTAGTATGTAGTGAATGTGGAAAACGCGGCCTTGCGCGTTATGTTCAAATTAAACATTGTAATCATGTTGTATGTATCTTTTGTTATGTAAAGGACAGACATCCTTGTAAAGTTCCTGCTCAATGTATTATTTTGTAATGAAGTCTTTTTGATATTGTAGGTTGTCATCTTCATAGACAGTGAGGGAACACCCATGCAGGAATTGAGTGCTATTGCAATGAGAGAAAGTGATCAAACTGTTGTTAATGTATATCATAGATTTTCCTACTGTCCTCCACACAAAGACGAATGGTCACGACGTCATCTGCATGGACTTGATCCTTCTATTTTGATTCATTTTGGATTTGTAAATGAAACGTATTTGATAAGTGATTTCAAACGGTGGCTGTCAGGTTTTCATATTGTTAAAATATTAGGAAATTATTCTGAACGAGAAGCAACAACACTTCAGTTGCATATTGATAATTTATATTTACCATGTTGGGTAGATCGTGTAAGACAAGACTATCATATGCAATGTGATCAAAAGAAGTTTAGAGATGAAATGATTTTTCACATGGCTATATGTTTCGGTGAGAGACATCACCTGTACAGACCACCATCCCATTGTAATACTAGAAATAAAGCTACCTACATTGCAAAACTCTCTTCACGCTGGCATTGTAGTCTCTATGACGTTTATGAACTGTATCTATATTATTGTCAACAGCATGGGTCTATGTAAAACATGTTTTTACTCCTTGTGAATGAATGATGATCATTTTATGAAGTGCATTCTGTACTTGTGAATTTTGTCTGGTGTTGAATAAACTTACAGTGGAACATGATTGTTATTTCTGTTTTATTCATAGTGGAAGTCATTGAAGCAATGTGAAATCTATAGTCACAACGTTTATGATGGCGCATCGTACACTAAGTAACCACATGTGTCATTTGACACTTGATCAACAAGGATTCGATGGATTTTTACAAGATTGGAAACTTACCTTTAAAATGAAGATGAATGATATGAAAGTAGTGCTCACTGCTTTGTGCATTACTATCAAGCTCTTTGTTAGATAAATGAATGCGTCTTTGTTCGCTAGAAGGGGCGTGTCACTCAAGTCGTTGTGAGGACTAGAACGACTTTGTAAGAGGGAAGGTTTCCATCCACGCAGTCAAAAGTTCACGTGTGATAACTCTTTGTCACATAACAAAGACAGGGAAAACGAGAAAAGGGAAACGCATGTGATTGGAGCTAGGTCTGCTTATAAAACGGACGACTGAGCTCATGGCAATCATTTCCGTCCTTGCGCTAACCATGCAGTTGCTCGAAGCCATCAACTCCTCTGCTCTCGCACTGGGTCCACTGAACTCCCTTACTTTAGCATCGGGTAAAAATGCTTTCAATCAAAAGATAACTCATCATGGAGAAGCCGTAACCATAAAAACACCAAGTCATCGGATAGGTTATCCAAAGATTATGTCAACAAAGTGTGGACTGGCCGTGTGTGTGCCGTTAGACTATTGGACACGGTTACAATTCAATACTCTTGAAATATTCCTGAAAGAAAATCTCACCATTCCCAAAGAAATTCTTCGACACAATGGGAAGCGGCCACAAGTTCCCATCATGGAAAGACGATACATGTATGTGCATATGGATAGACACTGTCTCATCATCCATGAAAAGGAGGGCAGCGAATTCGACTTACTCAATTGCAGAGTGTGACTGAACGCCGTTCAATTGAACTAGTTCATGAACTAGTTCACGATTTTCGTAAACTTTAACTGAACGGCGTTCTTTTTTTCAAAATTGAACTTGAACTGAACGGCGTTCGCATATTTCGGAGATGAACGGCAGTTAACTGCTCCCGTTCATTTCTACCTTTGAACCTTCACACATGATTGTCCGGAATTGCTTCAAGCTAGAATGTACTCTACGGTTGCTTCTCCCATGGCTGCACCCTGTACTATTTTTGTCCATGCTGTTGGAAGCTTGACGCTCATGATGCCACGCAGGCATAATATTTATTTCTTGGAAATCTTAGATGTTGGCATTTCCGATAAAGTAAGATATAACCGTCCTCCATTGTTGGAACCCAACCGAATGCAGCATGAAAACTGCCACGTCAGCTCTATATTTAGAAGTCCTTTATGAAGTGATGTTAATATTACATCGAATGATAAAAAAGCGCACGCTGTGACGTGTGATATGGGGATTAGATGTCTCTGCGAATAATTCATAATGAAAATGCAGTCACAGTGTCCTTATGCTTTCTGTTAAGTGGTGAAGTTTTATCTCCAAGTGGCTCGATGGCAAAGCGGAAGAATGACAGTGAGAAGTGGGACATGTATGAACCCATTTTTACTTTCAATGAGCAGACCGATGGTAAACTTTACTACAAATGCAATCTTTGCCAAAGTGTGTGTTCTGCAGCTACTACTTCACGCTCGAACCTCAAGCGTCATCTCTCTAATCAACACGATTCCACTCATGTCAAGGAATTCGAAGCGATCGTCTCAGGTTGTGCAGGAAAGAAAAAGAAAGGCCAAGACCAAAGCACCCTAGATGCATTCCTCGGAAGTCAAGGCAATCTGTGCCCAGCCAGGAGAAAGTTGATCAGCTCATTGCGGAGTTCATTCCTTCTTGTGGCATGCCATTCACAATTGTCCGCAGACAGGGCTTCCGCAAGTTTGTCATGGGATTAGCGCCTGGTCGAACTGTTCTATCTTACGCCACTTTGATGTCCAAGTTAAATGCAGACTTCAACACCATGAGGACGAACATGAAGAAGGAATTCTCAAACATCTCAGTCTTCTGTCTTACTGCTAACTGCCGGACTACATTCCGCCGCGGATACTTAGGTGTGACTATTCATTGGTTCACATCAAACCTTGAGAGGAAGTCTGCTGTGTTAGCATGCAGGCGAATGAAAGGCAATCACACTTATGACCGCATTGCCGAGGAGCTCGAGGCCATAATGCGCGATTTTGGCATCCAGAATAAGATGGAAGGAGGAGTTGTGACTGACAATGCGTCGAATTTTGTGAAGAGCTTCAAACACTTTGGAGAAGAGGCTCATGCCGCTCTAGCTGAATTATTAAAGGAAGCATCAAACAAAGGTGAGGAAGACGATGACGCTGATGAAAATGACAATGACGAGGATGGTGTAATTTATCAAGAACTTACTGACATTCTCTCTTCGTCTGACACTCTACGCTTTTCTCTTCCTGCCCTTTTCGGTGTTCTGCTCACACAATGAACTTAATCGCAACAAAGGACGTTGAAAATACTTGACGACCGCCGAACAGTTCAAAAGAATATCACGAAAGGCAATGATGAAACTACACGACTTGTGAAATAAACAGTCAAAGAGCACCATCATTGCTCAGAGGATTGAAGACACGTGCGGTAAGAAGCTTGTTGTGCCTATCTGTACTCGTTGGAACAGCACCTTTCACGCTATGGAGCGGGTGCAGGAAATCTTGAACGAGAAAGATGATAAGATGCAGTCACTATTTGATCACTTAGGACATCGTCACCTTCAGAATGACGAGAAGATATTTATCCAGGAGTACGTAACCACAATGCAGTACTTCGCCTGTGCACTCGATATTCTTCAAGGAGACAAGCATATGTTCTTGGGTTATTTGTTGCCAACCATCCACGTACTGAAGGAAAAGCTGCTGGAAGTGAAAAATACTTTGACAGTGTGCAAGCCCCTTGTGGATGGCCTTGTGGCTGGACTGGACAAACGATTCGGACACCTTCTGAGTGATGAAAAATACCTCCTCGCCTCAGTGTGCCACCCTAAGTTCAAGCGCCTGGACTTCATCCATGAGGAAAATCGAAGAGCTGCGGCCTATAAGCTTCTGCAAGATGCCGTGGAGAAAGAAGTGCCCCTGATGAAAAGCGAGTCGACATCGAAGAGAAACCAAAGGACAAGATTGCATCCTTTTTTTCATCCAAAAAAGTGCGTTCTTCTTCGAAAGAACTAATTGAGAGGTTTCTCCACTCAGACACTGAAAAGCTGGCTTTGTTGAACGTGTTTCCAGCCATCAAATGAGTTTTTGTGCAATCAAACACTATATTGCCATCTAGCGCCCCCGTTGAAAGGCTTTTTTCCCATGCTGGAGAACTCTTCAGCAGGAAGCGATGTCGTCTATCTGACAAAAACTTTGAACAGCAATTACTGTTGCAACTGAACAAGTGTTTCATTTAGCTATGTACATGTAGACATCATTCTCACCATTTTCCAACTAGTGTAGTGTGAAAGAATTAAGAAATCATAGAATCGATGTGATTTTTTGAAGAGCAAATTGAGCTTTTTCAATACTTAATTAAATCTTTTGTTGTTTGTCAATTTGCATTCTATGTAAGCAATTACATCTGCGGTCACATGCAACTATAAACAGGACTTGTCAGTCTATCCGGACAGTTACCGTGAACGTCGGAAGTTACGTGGCAATGATATCAGATACAGAATTTGCCAATACTGTCTACATTCGCATCAAAGCACAATGCTAGGCCTACAATAGTATCGCATCGTCACATCATCACTCGTCCATTATGAAAAACTATTTCTTAGGAAATTGCCATAGTTCATGAAAAGTTGTCTAGTGCTCATAGATGACTACATTTGTGGTGTGAGATATGGGCTTTCTCAAACAGAATTTTGCATTTAGTTATGCGCAAAGCGCAAGATATATACATATGCATTGATGACATGTATGTCACCTTTTCTGTGCATGCATGTGATTTCACCTGCTTGACCACAGCAGCGACAATTTAACCAAATTTAGCGACCAAGAATTGTAGACCCGCTCTAGTACTGATCGTTGCTTCTTCTCCATCTATTAACGATAAATTTACACAAGCATATGCCTTCATACAATTGCCATTATGTCACAGAGGAAAAGGCTGCTAAGCCATGTAATCGTATAACCCGGAAGTTCTCTAAATTGCATCTTACACTAAAGCTTTTATGTGAAGGAAACGATGACTCAATTATTTGATAGATAAGCGCATTCGAAGTAAAGGTCAAAATTCCTTTTTGAAATGAACGGGAAATGAACGAAAAGGGAAATCGGTGAACGTGAAGTGAATGAGATGGACATGTTGCTGAACTTGAACTGAACGGCGTTCAATTTTTGAAACCGTGAACTTGAACTGAACGGAGTTCACAAATCTAAAAATGAACGTGAACTGAACGCCGTTCAAAATTTTCGTGAACTTGTCACTCACTGCTCAATTGCAAACCACTCCCCATTTTGGGAAAAGGATTCTACTCCTTCGAAATTAAAATTCAAACCATCTACATGGGTCCGCGCAGGGACGGAAGGTTGTTTACGTTGAATCCCTATCTTGTCTCCATAACCTTTAAAAATGATGTCCATGTTGATGATGATCAACTACAGTAACATTCTCCACACACTGAGAACGCACCATCGGTCTTTATGAGACCAAGGCCTTACGGCCACCGTATCAAGAAAGAAAATGTACACTCACCATGCCACACATGAACATGACTCTCTCTCCTTCTCCGCATCATCAACGCCATGCGCGAAATGAATCTCAGAAGAGACATCGATTTAGAACAGTTGCATACCCATCTTCCCGATTCAGTTTATCATCGCGGTCGTCCGCAAATGTTGGTCATTCGCATGAGCAACGGCCGAAATCTTCAAATCTTTCGCTGCGGCAAAATCCAAGTCCTAGGAAACCTTTCTCATTTCGTGATGCAGTCCATGTGTTACGAAGTCGTCAAGAAAAATGCGAACACTCATGCCTCATCTACGCCTCAGTCCCCTGACATTGAAGAATATAGTAGTGTCTGTTCAATTGAAGATGTTAGTGAATCTAGCCAACATTAAAGCCAGTAATCATTGTATATTTTATGAAACTGAACTCTTTCCTGCTGCTCTGATTCGGAAGTGGCATCCTGTACATATTGCAGTGTTTCACAACGGATATTGTATCATGACTGGTTTACGTGATATCAGTAAAGTAGCTGACATTGTTAAATCTTTAATGTGTTATCTGTATGAGTCACAGTTAATAGAATCGTGTTAATCACATGATGTGTCTTGAATGAGTCATCGCAATGAAATATCGCCCACACTCTTGTCGGTGAAAAGGGCATCAACGAGGTTCTTCGCTTTATGATGAGTCAGTGCTATTTATAGACATGAAATGATGCCCATACACTTGTCGGTGAAAAGGTCACGCTGTCTGACGTGAGGCGCCATCGATGTTGAATGACACGCCCACACACGTGTCGGTGAAAAGGTTGAACAAGACTGATTAGATTCGTATGACTGGCGCCTTACCACTTCATGAGTCAGAGCTATTTATGGACATGAGTCAGCAAAGTGGTTGATGTTTCCTAAGCCGAAAAAATTTTCATGATGTTACATTCGTTGGTGAGGATGATAACTTACAAATTCTAACATGGTTATGACGACTTCATCTATATTTCACCTATCTTACAAACAGTGATATGGTTATAACTTTATTTCTAACTTTACAATCATCAACTTTATTTCTAACTTTACAAACGTCAACTTTATTTCTAACTTTGCAAACAGTGAAGTGATTCTGACTTCATTTTATGTTTCGCCTATCTTACAAACAGTGATATGGTTATAACTTTACAATCATCAACTTCATTTCTAACTTTACAATCATCAATTTTATTTCTAACCCTACCCATCTTACAAAATGATCAAAACTTTTACTTCTATCTATTGAGTGAGAATCCCATCTTTATGTCAAAAGGAAAACAACACAGTATGTACATGATATGTTATTCATCATCACAACCGATTTTTATCACAGCCACATGCAGTTAATACTGATGCTAGCAGAAAACAAAGTTTTTATTGCTCACGTCATCGGAGAAAACAAAGTCAGTCATGTGCAGGGAGAAAACAAAGTCACTCATGTACAGGGAGAAAACAAAGTCACTGATATGCAGGGAGAAAACAACGTCAGGAAAAACCAGTTGATATGTAAGTCATGATATGAAGTGATCAGGAGTTGTACGCATGTTACAAGGCACTCACTCACAACACCCCATAGAAAACGCCATGAAGTGAAAAAGTAAAACATCAACCACAACAGAGAGGAAGCATTCATCATCAGACATCGCCGGACGGAGGAGGAGAAAATTTCTGTCTCTTGGGTGGAGGTAGATGAGTGTCTGGATGGCCGTACGGTAATGAGTGGTTAGGACTCATCCAGCATCGCTTGTCTTCCCAAGCTGAAAGACCTCGTTTCCTAGACGTCGTTGTTCTGACTTGATGCGACTTTGATTTTAAAATGGTCATTTCTACTTTTTTAATTTTAAGAAAATCTAAGGCATCTTGATAGTCCCTATGTGTCATGTTTCTAACGATTGACTTCGAGATGCCTTTCGCCCGTTT
Source organism: Prostheceraeus crozeri (assembly GCA_907163375.1). NCBI lineage: Eukaryota > Metazoa > Platyhelminthes > Polycladida > Euryleptidae > Prostheceraeus > Prostheceraeus crozeri. The sequence goes on from CAJQUW010000318.1 coordinate 612,043, forward strand.
TATAGAAAGCTCTGAGGATTTTAGCTTCATGGAGTACATCTTGGGGCGAAGCAAGATCATCTCCTCTATCTGTTTGCCGGCACACTCATCCTTGAAGCAGCCAAGCTTCGCTTTATTTGAGGTAGAGTAAAGCGGATGGTCAGTGGGATAGTTGGAACTGTCAAACTTGGGTGCTAAATATTTTAAAATATCTTCCTGCTTGACTTGGCTCGTGGTTGTCAAAGCTAGGAAGAAGCTGTCTGTATCACCTCCTACTAATTCCACACGTTGGAGAAGTGGACATGTCTTAAAAGTGTGGCAAAATAACTTATGCATTTCTAACTTGGAGTGATCCAAGACAGCTTGACCGACATAAATGGGCTTACAAAGTTCTACTTTAGATTTTAGCATTTTAAAACCAGTGATGTCTTCGGAAATGATATCATGGTGGCAAAACAACGGCGAGCGACATAACTTGATACTCGTTTCCGGATCAGTTACGATACGATAGTCCATGCGCTTTCTTACATTCTCCATGGTTTTACCAAAGAGGGCATTATTCTTAAATTTAAAGAAGTCCTTTTCGAAAGGATTCTTGGATTCAGTCCGTTTCTTGCTATTAAATTCTATATACGGTTTTAGAAAGGGCTTCTGCCTAAACTGCATAGCGCGATGGACTTTGTCAAGTTGCATCCCCATACCTAGATAGAATTTGAGGATGGAATAGTGCACGATGTAATGCTGCTTGTTCAATTGGGTGAGCAACAACTTCCTAGTGGCTTTATACTTTAAGTCATTTTCCACCTCATACTGCTTATTGTGTTCTTCCATAAAGGGAGAGAACATATCTGGACTGACTATGCCAGATTCGGGTGCGAGAGGAAAATCAACGGTTTATTCTTAATACAGTCTGGATATATGAGGTCGACTTCAAATAAATAACCTATGTCGGCCTCATCTCCCAGTGCCATGATGTGTGCAAGATTGGAGAAGTGTTCAATGTCATGGGGCTCTACCCATTGCAAGTCAGACTGTGGCAAAGGCTTGGAGAGTGCACTCCCATACAAATCATTTTGGTCGATGTACATTAAATGCGTGGTCGATCCTATGTCTTGGGTGCTGTTGACAACATGTTTGTTGACAAATGTTAAGCCACCCCTAATACCACGTTCAAATAACGTGTACATTTCTGCATCTTGCAGTAAATGAATGCTCTCTTTCGTCATCTTGAAGGCTGACTGATAGGACAGACCCGGCAGACTAACAAAATCGACGGGGTCTAAGGCGTCCTGTTCTAATGTGACTTTCCTAAAAGTCTCAAACACGTCAGCAAACAGATAGACGTCTAATTTTAAGTAGGCAAGCATATTGTTACCAAAAGAGCGACAACCTAGTTCATGCCATGCTTGCTATGCATGCCTATAATCATCCATCGAACAGACCTCACCCGTCAAATCATTTTTAAATTTATCGATGGACGGAAGGGATGTTTCTTTCAATGTGTCCATTCAACTAAAATAACTATAAGGAAACACCCCTTTCCGTCGTATCAGACTGTCACTTATGTTGGGATAGTCTTTCTTTAAATGTTGAGTGAGGGGAAGTGTTTCTAAATTATTAGCCAACGCGGCTAAGGAAGAAGACATAAACTGGAAACTGTCTAGAAACTTTATGTCATAGAAGACAGGCTTCCCCTCCTTCGTCTTATCGACTTGGACTTTAGCAGTGATGCACATAAATTTTTCCTTGCTTTGTGCAATCACTTTGGATGACCAGGATTTCATTTTACCGAATCCATGGCGAATGATGATGTGAGCATCATAACATTTAAAGTTATGAAAGATGACGGGGAGCGTTCGCCGTTTGAGCCTAAGTTTCATATTGCATTTACTGCATAAGGCAGACCTAAATTTACCACTGAGATGGCAATGGTCCCTCACTTTCTTATGTTGCTGATAATCAAAGGATGAACAGCAGCGGGGACATTCCGTGGTCCTATCAGATTTAAATTTATCGGCATCTGTGAAGCACATGGGTTTCCTAGTTAGCTCCGTTTCATACCGTTGATGAAAACGGGCTTTCCTATCTAAAAAGTTGAGGAAGTTTTCAACACACTCCTCGCCTTGCCACACATGCATTTTATTTTGGTTCCTATAATATGGATGCCAGACTTCATAACAGGCGATGGCTGCTGGGTCATGACTTAGGTCTTCTTGTTCAATATAACATTCAATGTCCGCATAGATGGTACATATGGGACTGAGCTCATTGCCGTTTTCCTCATACCTATAAAATTTATCTTTGGGCATGACTTCCATTTGAAGTTTACCCCGAGAGCACCACTCATAATTCTCTTCAAAAAATGGTTTTGACCTAAAGCGCCGTGTGCAGCGATCACAGAAGTAGAAATTGTTCCTATAGGTTGCTTGATGATGGTATAACTTTGAAATTTTAGGAATGCCACAATAATGCCATTCTGGGTGGTTGTCGCTATAGACTAGGAGGAGATTGACAACCCGGTCGAAGTTACTTTGGCGATTATTATACCTAACGCCCTTCAGACCTTTTTCGCAGAGCTGGACGACGATCTTAATGTCATTCTATTTTCCAAATTGGGCGATGCCTTTAAAATCTTATGTGTTGACATCTAACCCGTCAAACTTAAGCTCATTCTCCCATTCACGATAGTGAGTGATTCGTTCACGATGTACCCTTATATCATTGTAGTGAAGAACGGAGAGGACGGCATACTTGAAACACTGGGACTGACACTCTACATTGACGACAGCCTTTTTGTCTGCCAGTGCTTTGGGGAGTGTGAAACAACCACTCCCTTGTAAATTTTCTAAAAGATCAATTTTAATGTCTACCTTCTCTACCCCATCAAAGACCAGACCGCTGTCTCTTTCATTAAATTTATTTAAGTTGTTGACGAGATAGGTCGCATGTCTCTCTATCCACTCGTTTACATCACCTATGAGATCAGCAGCACAGGAGGCTATCCTAATAGTCACAGTGGACTCTACTTCTCCCGTGCTACTGTCTACCTTATTGAAACGAGCAGTGAGATAGAACATGCCCTTAAGTAAAAATCTATCTAAACTCGCCAACATTTGATGAATTAAGCCTATATTATTCATCAAGAAAGGATGAATGTCCTGCACAGCTTCAGAGCTTTCTAACTCATAATCGCGTACGAGCCTCTCAAGGGAAAACTTGCTCAGCCTTACAGTGACGTTGTTGTCAGTGTAAAGCTCAGTGGGATGAGTGTGACAGAGTGTATGCGAAGAAAGAAAAAACTCTGTAGGAAAAGTCTTCCGACACGAAGAACAGGAAAAGCCGACGTGCGATGAAGGATGCTTCCTACCTGATGACGTTGGTGGTTGCCTCACACTGCGAAAGGAACCGCCTTCGATGTGGACTCGCAAGTTGGTGCTGTTGTAGAACGAGCGTCCGCAACCTTCACACTTGGGCCGTTGAGGGATGGGTCGGCGCTTTCCTCCCCTGTAGGCATGGCCAGCGGTGTGACGTCTCACATTGTAGGCTGAGGCGAAGACCCTGTCACACCGCTGGCATCGAAAGTCCTTCTCTTCGACTTCCATCTCCCTCTCCTCTCCGACTATCTCCAACTCCTCCTGCTCCAACAGTCTCTCCACCGACTTGACGGAGAGGAGAGGGAGTTCGACCGCTGCAGGTGGTGGTGGCGAAGCTGGGTTCATGATGGGACGGGAGGGAGCGTCGCCGTCCAGGAGATAGACCGCCAGATCTGTTGAGAAAAAGAGAAAAGAGATTAGTAACATGATCAACATTTCAAGTTTGAAGTCTTAACCCCGCCCCTACTTCCCAATCACGATTACTTACCATCTAATGAATTGATCTCCGGCAACACCGATGGACGCGGAGGAGGTAGGAGTGGGACGCGAGCCGAGGGTGGAAGGGTCCTGGGCTTCGGTGTCAGAGGGACGTGGTGGCGAGGAGCAGGGACTGGAGCGGGGACGGGTGCAGGTACCGGAGCAGGCGGTGGAGGTGGGGCGATGACGATGCCCGAGAGAGGGGTTGCACCTTGGGCGGAGGTAGATGGGCGGGAAGGTAGGGCCGGAAATTCGTCATTAAATCTCCGCCTCGCGGCTTCTTCCCACTTCTCCTTCTTGGCTGAATCTGTAGAGAGGAAAAAGAGATGAGATTAGAGGTTGCGGAGACAACAATGATGGAGAGCAAGCTATACGAATACAGAAGTGCTAAAACATGACATTCCAACTCTCATAGGTGAGGGTACTTACACTTTCCGAGCCGCTCGTAAGCTTGCCCGATTGCTCCTTCAGGGACGGGTTCCCCGTTACGAATACATTCATGCACTGAAAAAGAATGACAGCAAAGATAAGCAGAGGTAAAATTTGGATTCGGTTTAAACATGAACAAAATAAGGGAGGGCTCTTGATTTTAATGAGGATGTCTACCCTTTTGATGTTAGTAATAGAGTCAACCTTGATACAAATACTTACATTGCCCGATGGTAGCCTTTTCCATTTCGACAGCAATGCGGTAGTTATCAATTTTTGTCAATTCCATGGCAGATAGTCGATTGCAGATGATTAATTGTAAAACTTCAATCACTGAAAAGGAAAGATGAGAATCGTTTCATTTGCCTAGTCAACGCTTATCATGGGAACAATCTTTGAAGTGACATCTAATGCATTACATTTCACTCTACTCCATATCATAAAGACTAACCTTTGTCGAATGGCTGAAGTACTCTGACCTGACGAGAGAAAGTGTCACGTTGAGTATGACGTCGAACGCCCAACAGAAGCAACGGCTCAGAGGTTTCGGTCTAACAAACGACGAACAACCCGTGCAACGCAATCCCTCTACGGCAGCACCCGCCGTCCCGAAGGAACGCTCGAGCAAAGGAGGTATTACAGCGATGATATGTTTTATGAGCAGAAAATATGATAGCAATAGACTATTCAACTTCATAGCAAGTCAAAACAACCTGATAGCGGGAGCTCACCGACACTCACCTTGTGAAAGATAAATGTGAAGAGCAGAGCTGGTGCACTGCCTTTTATAAGATTTTCCTAAGCGGTGAATGGATGAGACCTCTCGTCCAATCACAGACGAGCTAGAGTTCCCGATGTGCGCACGCACAATTGTAACGCGTTGTTGAAATCGTGTTAGGCAAAAATGTTGTTTAGCAATAGACTCAACCATGGCACCTGAAGTGAATACATTGAAATATGATGATTGCACGCTTCGTTTTCATCAAGAGTGCTTCGGAGGCTTAATACAAGATTACATCCTTGAGTTTCAAAGGGAGGAGACAGATTTGGAAGCATGTTTAGACTACACACGAAAAATATTTAAGAGTTGATATCTTATTTCAAAGACAGCCTCATCAAGGCTCATTTAATTGCACATATCAATTACATTCATTTTCCACAAGGTGAAGTAGCGGAAAGTGTTGATTTTCAATTTCCTTCCTACGGACAAGAATATGTTGCTGATGCTTCTGAGTTTTATACACGACATCTACGGAAGATTATTTCTCGGATAGACAACTTTCATGGTTACGGCGATCATTTGCTTCTGAATAAAATAAACCATATTGTCATTGCTATTAGTAAAGTGGGTTTCAATGATGTTAAATCAAAGAGCAAATAAAGTATTTTTTCATGACACTTGTGTTGTGCTAAACTTTCTAGTGCTGTGGTGAACACTGTTTTCATATGAAATTCTAAACTCTCAGTCTGACTGCAGTGGAAGACTGCTTTCAGTAAACCTGATGAAGCTAATCTAACAGTCATGAAGCTTGAATTTCTAATAAGGGAACATTTGGCAACTGTCTCCGATAAAACTTTCTAACTCTGAAAGTAAGTTACAAGACAATCTACACTGTGCAGTAAAACCTTTTCGATAAACTTTCTAGTGCTGTGATGAGTTCGCTCAGTCATAAAACTTCAATGATCAAACTTTGCTTTCACAAACGTGTGTCGCTGTAAAACTAGTTGACTACACTAACGCTTGCATTTTATGACATTTGTGTTTCATAAAACGCCATGATCAAATTTTTCTAACTACATGTATACATCAACCTGTGTTGCAGTAAAACTTTTGTGCAACATGATAAAGTTTCTGACGACACTGAAAAGAGCTTGTTCACTACTGAAGAGAGAAGTCTGATGTGTTGCATGTGGTGCAAGGGTGTCCTCCCATTTCATTCCATTCATCAATTCGTCTCATTGATAGAGACAAATAGAACTCGTGGTTCATTCTCATAACGTATGCAATGGAGAGTTTATAAGGTAACCTTCGACAGTTGGCTAAATGTCACCCTGGCGCGAATGCATACTACGTTGAGACAGAAGCAACCACTTGCAAACATGACGCAGAGAGGTTTAACAAGATTGACCATCGCCGAATGTCCCATGCGGTATACATAGCTACGGGTTTCACCGCCGTCCTGAACAGGAACGCCCGTCGAAAGGAAGTATTACACCGAACTTCATTTGTAACGTTCAAGTTGACTGATAGCAGATTCAATTTAATGATAGTATTCGCCAGTCTGAAGACTGCCCAGGGCAAACCGCGAGGAGGTTCTATCATGTCTTGCCCCGTGGTGGCCCTTAACAGAGCCGTTGGTTCATTCTCGGGACTGAGGGCAGGGGGAAAGATCTGCAATGAAAATGATATGTGTTAGAATAGAATATACTATCTCATTTGCTTTTCACTTACCGAGTTAGGCATCCTTAGGCAGTTTCGCGCGCTTCCTAACTGAGAAGGCGGTCAAGTGCCCACGCATTCGGAGTGTGGCGTGTAGGCATTTCTTCTGGGGGTGCCCGTTATAGCATATGATGGAGTCATCTAGGTCTTTATTCACAATAACCTGACCGTCCAGATGATTATCCCGAATAGGGATGTAAACTCAAACAACCTATCCTCATTCAAACGATTCCACTCATTCCTCATGCGCTCCAACTTCTCAAACGCCTGTCTCTCATCACCCCGCCGAGCCACATTCCTCTCCAACTCAACATTCCTCGCTCTCAACACAGTCATCTCCTTCATCATCTCCTCAAACTTCGCTTCTGCATCTCTCATTCTTCTCTCTGCAGCACTCGCCCTCTTCTCACAGTCATCATTCTTCTCTTCCAACTCTCGCGTCTTCTTCTTCAAATCTGTCACATCACGCCTCATTCGGATATTCTCATCCGCTACCTCCTTAGACTTCAGATCCTTCTTTTTCAACTCATCCAACTCATTCACGACTTCGTCTTTCACCTTCTTCAAACTTTCATATTTATTCACCAACAAAGCATGTGCCGCCTGCTGCGACACATGCTTCGTTTCCATATCCTTCATCCACCTCGCCGACTGCACGCATGTCCCACCACTTTTCACTTTTGGGGAAGATGAGCTCTGCGGGGGGTCCTCAACAACGACGTTGGACACCTCCGAGGAAGAAGAGCTCAACTTCCTCACACGCTCCCTATTTAAATCCACATCATCCTCATCATCACTCTCAAGCACTCTCTTCCGCTGAATCTCAGCCTCCAACGCAGCAACAGCTTTCTCCACCTCATCATTCTCCACAGCATTCTCCACCTTGGCGTCTCGCTCTATCTTCAACATTCGCTCCCTCTCTTCAACAATCAACTTGGTGAATCGATGGTCATTCACCAAACCTCCAATACAATCAGCATGCACTCGGTAAAACTTCACCTCATCCTCATCTCCCTTCAACACCTTGCACTTCACACACGCAACCCTACTCAGGATAATCATGTGGTCGGTGCCCGCCTTCTTCACATGGGTCTTGGCGTCCGCACTGCGATTGATTCGCCCACATACGCACATTTTTACATGAAACTTGCGGTTCTTGTCGTTTTCCATGAGTAACTGTAAGATAATGAAATTTGTATAAGTTTGGAATCATGTAGTACAGTCATATTCCTAAAGCATTACACTTTGTGACGAATTATAGATTTGAGTATAGTGAGTGACACTCGATCCCGTCAACAGCCCGAAGGCCTTGTACCGATCACTAGGGAAGTGAAAGATCTTTCCCGATACCCGCTATTTACAGCTTAAGACATCATTGTCACTGCCCCGAAGTGGTAACAGCAACGCCGAGTCAAAGGTAGTGATCAGTAGCTGGGATCTAGCCCCTCAAAGCTGCCTTAGACTTAGTCAGATTTGAAATCTGATAGCAGATTTGAGCTCAGCATACTTGAAAACTTCAGACTACATGTTAAAACTTTGAAAAAACTGAAAATTAAGAATTTTTTAAAAATTCGGCATTATACTACTCATACTACTTTTAAAAATTTTTATCAGTAGTAAAGACACTATCAAACTCTATCAAACAAACTTTGAAGTAAGAAGATAGCTTGCCTACTTCAAAAGATAGAGTCATGTGAAATCCCGATATCGGGAGCTCAGAGCGACGACCGTCGCTTACCTCGTCTTTCGATGAAGTGATCAGACTTACGTTGCGGGGGTTTATATATGCACAGAAGAAAACTTAAAATGGCTCTATCTCCGAAAGTATTCATGGTAGCGACACGCGGTTACTTGCAATCGATTCGTCTCACAATTCTCTATCAGATGACACCTGAACCATTCTCATGTGACTATGGGAAGTGGGTGACTCAGCACATGGCCATGTAACATACCACAAGTGAAAAATTCCTAAGTGTTAGAGCTCCAGTGTGGTGAAAATTTTAAACAATTCCAAACTTCCGAATTTTAACCTGAAACCTATCCCAAAACTTTTTTCATCACTTTTCACTCATACCCCCCCGGGGGGTCGGTAAAATTTGATGAAAAATGTTTTGGTAAGGGTCCCAGGTCGTAATTCCGAACTTTGAAAATTTTCAAAATTTTTTCCATACTAAGTGGCTCTGACACTTAGGATTTTTTCGCAAATTCCTAAAATCTTGCAACAGCTCTAACTTTTGAAAGGCTGATCCGATTGACTCGCAACAAAAATGTCATTTGGCAGTTTTTTCTCCTCTTTCAAATGAGTATCTATAAGACAAAATCCATCCACTAGAACCAAAATTGGAAGATCGCTGCCGAGGCGGCAAGGGAGGGTTGTCAGAACTTTTTCTTTTCGATGGAGTTGGGAAGAAGTTCCTAGACCCAACGTTGACCAAAACGTCCGAATTTGCACTCCATTTTCCCATCCGAGCACTCCTTTTGCCCGAAAAATGGACTTTCTAATCCCAAATCTTCCAACATCCGCTTTTTCCAACTCTGACGTTTTCCTGCCATTTTCCTCCCTCAACCCAAGAAAAGTAGACACAACTGAGCTTTCCACTGCATTTTTCTCACTTTTAGCTTTCAAATGAGCTATTGCACGACTTTCTACGATTTCTAACACCAAGGGGGGGGGAACGTCCTAAAAAGTTTTTTCTCTCCGATGTCGCTGGAAACATCCTTCCTAACCCAACATTTCACGTAGAGTCCGAGTCTGGCCTCCGTTTTCCCATCCGAGACCTCCTTCATGACGATTTCCAACTTTTCTCATCCCAAACACCATCAACACCCACCCTTTCCTCACTCTATCCCTCACACATCACCTTCCTTCCCATCCCTTGCCTCACAGTTCCTTCCTTCCTTCCAGAGGGGGGTAGGGACCCGTTTCCTCCTCTCGGACCCATTCCTCCCAGCACATCCTTGACCAACTCCTTCCTGCCTTCCAGAGGGGGGGCATGCCCTGTGGGAACGAATCTTGCGAAAAACTGGCGGATGTCAGCTGCAGAATATCATGCTACAGCTCAGTCATATTTGCGGGATATTCGCTGGCGAAGTTCGCCGGCGACAATTTGCGCTCTACATGTCACCTTTTACTTTTGACTTTTTCTCTTATTTTCTTTAGTAATCCGCCTCTACAGCCGAGGCTCTGTTTTCTCCCTCTCCTCACAATCACCCACAAATGGCTAATCTATCTAACAAATAATTGTGCAGACTATCATTCTTTGATAATTATAAGAATAAAGAGAATCCGCTTATATCAATTTTCACAGCATCTCTTGACATTCAATAATTTACAACAATGACAAATATTTGAATAATATCATAGTATTTACTGCGACATTTATGGAAGATAAATACTTTTTTAGTTTAAGCCTTCGTGAATTAAAAATATCCCTTTTTATCAGATCAGACTGAGTATACAATATATTTTCATATAAAGGTAATATACGAACATTACTACCCAAGCAACCATGAAAGTGTTCTACACGTGCGGCGCACGTGTCTCATGAACGTGTCCGACACGTCGAAAGTGTCGCGTCAGAGCACGTTCTAAACACGTGATGGGAAAGTGCATACCACGTTCAGTTATCACGTTCAAAAAGTTTTCCCCACGTGCGGAGCACGTCAAAAAGCCACGTTAGTCAAATTTAGCACTAGCCCCCTACTGGCTTACATTTTATTACTATCTCTTATTTCTACCCCATTCTAGGTCAATTATGAAATTATTCAATGTACTAGTGCCTCTCATTTCTGTCGAAGTTATCAAATTAGTGAATATAGCCTACTTGTTAAACATTCATCCTCAATCAAAAATGAATTCTACACTTCTCATCAACCTCATCACTTTCTAATTCGCATTATAAAACTACTAATTACAGTTTACAATTATAGCTTTATTCACGATCACCAATTCTTAGCCCTGCAAACATTTAACATTTACATAAAAAATAAAAAAGACATTGTTGTTCTACGTCATACTGCCACGAAATGTTCCAAGGATTTGCAGCTCATTATAGCATCACTGCAAAACCATAACATTCGGAGACAGTGACAAAATTTGCAAGAAATCACTCACCTCTCAGAAACAAGTCCAGGCCTACACAGTGATCAAAAGATTCTCCCTTGCCATATGGACGAACTCGTGTAATTGATTTGGTTAAATCCATTCATACTTTCCGTATTGATTCTTGTGGCCGTAGGGCAGCGATTCTTTCTCTGAAATAGACAATAAAGATTTTGTTTTGTAAGCAAAAAAACATAAGTTTGCAAAACATCTTTCGAATGGCACAATTCGTTAACATTCATAGCATATTTTAAAAAAACAATTCACATCATTAAAGGATTTACAGAGAATTTCAGAAAGTCTTTTTCTTAGATAATGAAACAGAGTTTTAAACAGATGATGGGACAATTCATAGACACATGGATTTGTACTCAATTTGCATGATGACTTACATGGCACAACTAATCCACATACTGCCGACTGGTTCAAATGGTGTCCAGTCATTTAGGCCCCAGAAATAATGGTCATTTAGGCCCCATGTTCTATGTTATTTTAACTACAAGATTACAGTCAAAACCAAGAAAATGTTATGATACATAGGACATTACAGAAATATGCTTGGTTTCATCGGAGATGCCGCAGAATTGTTTAGGGAGTGGTGTGTTGATTGTTCGAGAATGTCAAAAACACCGGTTCATGATGTTATTTTAACCACGACGAGTTGCAGCGTGTGAGGTATCAAAAGACTGCAAATTTTCTGAAACCACCAGAAATGTCAATACTTTTACAAGAAATTGTAATAGTTGTATTTAATTAATTAAATAGCAATAATTCAAAATTGGACCTCATACACGCTGCAACTCGTCGTGGTTAAAATAACATGAACCGGTGTTTTTGACATTCTCGAACAATCAACATACCACTCCCTAGACAATTCTGCGGCATCTCCGATGAAACCAAGCATATTTCTGTAATGTATGGCTCCTATGTATCATAACATTTTCTTGGTTTTGACTGTAATCTTGTAGTTAAAATCAGGGCTGTGGAGCCGGAGCCGAGCCGGAGCCTTAAGGAGCCGATGGTTTTGGTCGGAGCCGGAGCTGATTTATCACAAAGGCTCCGGCTCCGATAGTTTGAGCTTTGATATAAATCTAGAATTTTGAAAGTTATTAATTGGCATCATAAAAAAATTAAATCATTTGAAATCTAAAGATATGTCTTTTAAGTATACCAATGATCTGTCCTCCACGATATCTTTCTTTGTAGTTGCCGCCTTCTTTTGTATTATATTTATTATATATTTACACACATGTGTAATCTTTTTTTATTGCATATGTTTCGTAAGACTAATTTCCATATTGACAACGTATTCTCCAAAATCCATTAATTTGAAGACTTGTTATATGCATGCTAACTAGATGATTGTACGATTCCTAGAGACAAGTAAGATTCCTCGTAGATTCCTAGAGACAAGTCGCCAGTCATTTATGTACACATTTCCAGTTCAGTCAGCAAAGATAATATAGCTACATTTCTTGCGCAATGTCTTAAATCTAATACGGTTACCATGTAGGCTATCATCTATCGGTATGGCTACTGGCAGATAGTGATGAAAATTTTCCGGAAAATTTTGAATCAAAATTTTCCATGGAAAATATTGGAAAATTTTGGAAAAAATCGGAAAATTTTGGAAAATTTTGAAAGTTCTGATTTTTTGTGATAATCCCAATGCTTTGACCGCTTCCACAGCCGAGGCAGCTATACACACCAAATGAATGGGTCTACAAAACTGGTGATTTTGATCATTATTTTGAATAAAGCGATTTAAAAAATGAAGAAATTTGAATTTTTGTGATATAATTTTTACGTTTTCTATCACAGCCGAGGCATAGACACATCAATAGAATTGTTCTAAAACTCTTGATTTCATCATATCATTTCGATTAAAACAGTCGTAGCAATACGAACCCCGTCCGCGGATTTTTGAGCATTCCTTTCCCACCGTGGCTTGTGGCAATTTGTTGCCATTTTTAATATTATAACACAGACATTTTTTGGGACAACGTGAATTTTTTCCTCTACAATAGGGGTATAATTTCATGCATTGTGAAAGATCTGGAGCAAAAATAATGCAATCTATTTGGGAGTTTGCTTATGGCTTGAAAGTTAAGCTTTATTATGCAGCCTTGATTGCAATGATACAAGTTGTCCATGTGTTGATGAACATGTGAACCACAAGCACACAGTCGAACACAGCACTATACATGAGCGACCATATATTGGAAGATATATAAAGACTGTAAACTCGTGAGATATTTGGAAACTAAAGATATCTGTGATGAGTAGAAGAATATCTATATGATAGCTTCTAACTTCTGGCGTTTTGTCCGATATCTTCTTGGAGGACAAACTACACATTCCATTTCAAGCTGGTTCAGATGGTTCAGATAGTTCCCAATCGATTTCAGATCTACTTAAATGAATTTCAGACTTTTCCAGATGAATGGGAGATTCTCCAGTTGAATCTAAGATCCTTTCAAAGTTGAGTTTCTGACAGATATCTGAAATTCAATTAGAGAAATCTGAAATCCATTTAATGTCTAATATTCAGCTGGAAAGATCTGAAATAGACATGGAGGTTCCAAAAGTTAACATGCAGGGATGATGGAGAAGTTTTCGGTCTTTGAATATTACATAGTCTTTTCAGACGACTGCAACAAGTCTCCAAAACAATGGCAAAAACGTCAATCACCGAAAAAAAATTTCAAAATTTTCCATTGCAAAATTTTCCGGAAAATTTTCCATTTGCATCACTACTGGCACAAGCTACTGGCATCTGTGACAATGCCAATTTCCTTAGATTGTATTGTAGGCTCTTGTGCAGTCCCCCCACCTACATTTTTCAAAACAATCGATTATTCAATTTGATCAATTTTGATTGGAGGGAACTCTTCACACTCACACGAATGACCTGACTACAAGTCCTCACATGGCTACAGCAATAAGCGACCCAGCCACTTCTAGTAGCGCCCTATTATTTTAAAGGTATCTCATTCACAATGAATTTCCTTTGACTTCAAAATTCAAAGGATATATTTCAATGCGAAAAACCCGAAGGCAAATTACAATGTTGACTTGCTGACGAAGTTTGCGACCATGACATCGCAATTACCCACGTAGATTTTTACAACAGCACGGAATACTTCACTCAAACCGGTGATGCTGAAACGGACATCCAATGGTGCTGCATCTTTTGACCAGAGAAAAAATGGGGGGGAGGACTGCACAAGAGCCGTATCGTGTAATAATATTTCCCCAAATGTCATAGACCTGTGGATTTCAAGAATTTTCATTATTATTTTTTCCGTCTGTCAACACTTTATACTGATATCATGCTGACTTATATGTAAACAATAAAAAAGACTGAGACGCTCTCAACAAAGGTGCCTTTTGACCTCCCTTTTCTATTGTCTGTGACATTAAACCGCACGCGTATTCGAAAGCTAGCAAAGTAGATGGGATTTCTGCTCGCTGCTCGCAGTCAAATTTTTATTATGCATAGCACCCTGCAACATACTGTGTGATACTCCGAGTTCAGTTTCATCAGCCTAACCATCATCAGAGGAATAGTGGTAATGTGTTATGCATAAATTGAATATAATAATATACATGAATCATTGATGAATTATTTAGTGCAACTTTGCGCCATAATGAAAAATACGAAATTAATATAATGTAAGTTGGGCCTTAACTTATTAAGTATGCTGCATAGAATTACAAAACTCGTCCTAAATTAGATATTTTTAATTTTTTTAAGTATAATTTTCAATTGTACATTTCTAGCCTACACTGCAATGAGACTATCTGAATTACAATTTCTACAGATGATCAGCCGTGGGCTACCCACCGATCATATTATTCATGGACCAACAGACTATTGGATAACGGCAACAAGAAATAGCAATAACAACCTAAGCTAGCCTATATACACATTAATATTCAATAAAGCAATTGATATCTTTATTGATACGGTATATTTGGCTATATAGCCTATACCCTTTCCATGTTGGAGTAGATACAGGCCCTATAAACTATTTAGAGGCATACGCTATCCAGTTTCATATTCAAGCTTTGTTAAAAAGCTTATACTACTATTCGGCCCCTGTGACGGATTAGATTATCATCATCACTCATGTGGTCTTATTTAATGTAGCCTCGTAGTAGACTGGTTGCAGGCTAGGCCAATTTATATTTAGACAGTGCGGGAGATCTTTATCTAATTTAACCAATCCTGGCTATAACTTTATTTTATCTTTCAGAGATAGTCAATTCATGCAAAAATATATGACAAGTATGTTATTTGTCATTATACCAGGCTATTATCATTTTTATTATTAACTAAGTCGTTGCTCGTTAATGAAAACTAATTTGATGATTGTAGCAAGCCTCTAAAGGCCACACCGTTATCCAAAAAACCCGTTCAACGGATCCAGGATAACCAGCATAGATAGAACCTGAATTTGAAGTCGGGGCCGGAGCCGGAGCCTTTCACATCAGTGTCGTGGAGCCGGAGCCGATGAGATAACGCATCGGCTCCACAG
Organism: Prostheceraeus crozeri; assembly: GCA_907163375.1. Lineage (NCBI taxonomy): Eukaryota > Metazoa > Platyhelminthes > Polycladida > Euryleptidae > Prostheceraeus > Prostheceraeus crozeri. Next base: position 627,385 of record CAJQUW010000318.1, read on the forward strand.
CCCTGGTTAAAATAACATAGAACATGGGGCCTAAATGACTAGGATTCGTTCAAATTACACTCATGTGACAATTTGTAGGAAATGAAAAATAGATTTTCGACAAATAGATGCACACATAATCATAACATACTGCATGCATAAAAGTCCAAAAATATTAAGAATGGTGTACACGCACGTATATATAACAGTAGTCTCAGCAATAATTATTAAATTATTCCCGCGACTGGTGATCAATGTCATTTATCACATTCCAAGATTACAAAACATTCGGAGAATGTCAGCTTCTAATTATGATAAATTATCTTAAGCTTGAGGAAGCTATCTTACTCGGATAGAATTCAAGAGCGAAGAAATTCGCAACAAATTAATTGATATCAGATGACGCCATCGTTTTATTGACAACAAAATCATATTTCTTTTATTTTTGCGATTTCATGAAGCTTCAAAATTTAAATCAAATGATTTCGTGAAAATATAACTAATATACAGCATAATGTAGTTAATTCACTTAAACTTAGGCAATGAAAGGAGTATAAACATCTCACCTGCAAGCTTTGGCAATTGATTATATTGATCATCCAAAAGCATTTTATGGTCAGAATGCATCAAACTATTGTCTTGTCTCTCACGAGATGACACTCAAAGCCCTGGTTTTCAGCGACGAATGTAGGAAATAGATTCAAGTCACTAAATATGAAGTAAACCAAATCACAACATATTTTGTAGGATCACAATGGTGAAAGCTTAGTCGGCAACTTGAAAAGACAAAAATAAGTGATCTGTAAATTGATTGTGGAGGTCGAATGTGGTTCGCGGATTTGAGTTCCTCTAAATGTCCAAATAAAAGACGGTGATCAAGGCGTCGTTCAAGAAAATTTTTGGTCTAAGTCGTAGACGTTTCACTAAAATCGTAATGCTAGATATGAATCACGTTCGATGCGCAGAGTAGCCAGGAATGAAATGAAGACCGTTTGCAAGTTTCCTTTCTCGCTGTCATGTGATTATCGATGGTGACGCGTCGATTGAAGGTCAGTCGCTCAGGCGGGAGTGGGGAAATAATCTGTGCGCAGTTCTCCTCTATTCGGAAATGAAATGCGATGGGCATGCAATGACCGCTTTATCTAACGCTGCGTAAACCATCGAAAGACGACTCAGTCCATGCATCGAATTAGCACAGCCATAAAAAGCCTTATTGTATGATAATGTCAAAATGTTGTAATTATAATATATTCCAAATGCAGTCGCAAAATTGTGATTCTTCAGATGCCAAGTATGAATCCTATTAATATAAGAATTGCATGAGTAGAAATTAATGATGAATCTTACTTTCGAAGATAAACATCAATTCAAAAACAAATCATGAGAGAGAGAGAGAGATGAAGGAAAGCTAGATTCAGAGACGTGAGGCGAGAAAAGAAATGAAGGAGGAAGATAAAGATAAGAATTGAAGAGAATTTATCAAGGAATAAGAAATAGAAGTAGAAAAAGGAGTGATGAGGAAAGAGAAGAATAAGATGAAGATAAAGGTGAGAAATAAGGAGACAGAGAAGAGAAGGAAGAAAATGAGGAGAAATCAAGAGAGAGAGAGAGAGAGAAAGAAAGAAAAGACGAGAAATACTGAGAGAGAAGAAAAATGAGGAGAAAGATAGGAGGAGGAAAAAAGAAGAGAAATTATGACAGAGAAAAAGTATCAAGAGAAGCGAGGAGAGAGACAAAGTGATGGAATGAGCGAGATAAAAGAGATTGGAAATGAAAATAGTTAGTCTCAAAGCTAGTGCAATAAAGTGGAAATAATTCATCATAGCGGGAACGTCATAATTTCTTAATTCATCGCAATTGTGGCTCGTTGATCATGTGTTTGGTCATACGGATGTACATGGGCGGTCATTCTGACGTCTTTGATGTGAGGTCAGTGACATCCCGCTCTGGTCATATAGACGTCTCATGATGATTCAATATCGTTTCGCATTTTGTCCTTGCGCCTGCCATGGGATTACTACTACTGTTGGATACATTAACATGCAAAGCTTTGTTTTTTAGTATGACCACCACCACCATGTATTTACGTGAGGTACAGCAGCCCGTATGTGCACTTCAAAGACCGGAAGAATATGAAACCCATACCTACTGCCTTAAATTGGTGGTCCGCTACCCCAATTTGGTTGCCCATCGCTAGTAGCCCTTCGAGCGCATGAGATGCGCATTTTGACTGTTTGGAGAAGTGACCAAAGAATTGAATCATGAATGCAATGCAGATGATAGAAAGACATCTTGCAAGTTTTTTGAGTCACTGATTCGTTTGGAGAGGTACCGTGTAAATGCTTCACTTAACTTCGATGGATTTTTTGTGGTCCTTCGCATGAGACTTGTCAGTGCAAGTTTTATTTTCGTATAATATGTCACAGCCTTAAATATCACAGTGTATTAACTTTTGAGATGTCAAGGAGTGCACAACATCGTTCAGATGGTTGACACGTGGCTGAGCTTTGAACTTAAAAAAAAAACAGTGTGATTAGGTGCTTGAATTCCGATCATCTCTTTCTATCAAATCCTTTTCAAATTCAATTTCCATCAAAACCTTTTTGCAATGATTCGATCATTTTCTATAAATATCTCTTATAGATTCTATGGACATTTCTCTGGATGCCAGAAATAATGATGGTGATGATAAAATGCATTGCCCATTTTACCGCCATCATGCAGTGATTCCGAGTGAGGATATCCGATCGAATGAATGGTGTTTATGAATAAATGATTTTATCCGAGCGTGGAAAATGATTTCGAATAAAGCGAAACAATCCAGAACAGAAAAAAGCTGGCATTCAACATTAAGCTTAAGCCTATATAGGTAGCCTACTAGACTCACGTACGTTACACGGAAAGCAGCAATAGGGTAAACGGAAATAAGATCGCTGACCTGCATAATTGTCATTCGTGGACAGCAATTGCTTCTAGCTGTATCAATCTACACAGAATGAGGTTAGCCGAAAGCGTCTGATTTTATTTTTACTGCAGCGATCAAAATACATGCATTTTTGTCGTTTACTGAAGTTACTAATGTATATACTTAGTGCGTGTGTCTTCCTCAAGTTTGCTGCACTGCCATATGCGGATGGCGGGGAGCGATGGGAAGAAGAGGCCGAGGAACTCAAATTGCCCAGCCGTCCGCGGTCCATTTTTTGTCCCAACACCGTTACTTTAGGCCTACTTATCGATGTTTCATTTGTTTTTACTAGACTTTTTTACTCATTTTTTTTACTCAATCACAGCAGGGAGACTTAGTCGGCAGATGACGGATCTTTGCGGTGTCAATTTTCAAATATATGCTATATATTGAATGATAATAATGATATGCTATAATATTCATTAAATCATCGAAATTATCAAATTACATTACATACGTGTATATAACATGATTACAACATATTTTAGTTACTATATTGCATATTATAATTATTAGTATATCATCATTGCATTATACTCGTATTTATATCACATCATTATTGTAAATTATGCAATTATATCACTTAAATCTATAATGTACTGTGTTTTTACTTTGCATTGAATTTTCAGACTTTATTATAATTAACAATTAACAAAAAGAATATCACCTGATACTTCTCTTAGTAAATTTGAAATATTATATCGATAGATGCATTTTTTGATATCTCAGAATATTACCTGCACTTTACCTCCCTGCAATTAATTGAATGTTGAATAGGAATGTACGAAAGCAATGTTTAGTTTTTCAAGAATTACAGTATATGATTAAAATTGAAACACCTGATATGAATGCAATTTATGAATATGACTGAATAATTATATTTATAACATAAATGATAGGCCTACATTTATCATTGATCACATAGGCCATCACAGAATCGCGAGTTTCAAATAATATTTCATTTGCACTTTTTATTATTTTTGAAATAGCCTCTGGCTTTTACAGGAATTAAAAAAATACGAGATTTTTGACGCAACCTGTCGAGATTCTTTAACGAGACTGACAAAGCAACATTCAAAAAGAATCAAGATTGTTTAAACTTAATATTGGCAACGAGAATAGACATGTACCGTATACACTGTACATGTAAAAATGCAATGTAGAATGTCATAAAATATGCACAAGGCTAATCAAAACAACCTAATCTTGGGGAGTAATGTCACATCACAGTATCAACGTTGAGTCAAAAGTTTCGTGTTCTTTATTCTTGTCAAAGTCAGAGGTATTTTTTTAGAAAAATTAGGATTTTCTACCTACGAATAATTTTTCTTCAAGATATCCTTGAAAATGTCTCATCATGTGAATTATGTGTTTTAATGGTGTTGAAACATAAAATACACATTTTTTATGTTTGGATAAATGATGAAGCCATCAAAAAGCCCTATTATTAAGGCCTATTATTTAAGTCTGAACCCTAGGGCAAATTAAAATGTTTATCACATCATAATTCAAATGTCATAATTTAATCCATGTGTCACTAAATTTGATATTGTGCACGATAAAATAGGCAATACTGAGACACGCTGGTCTCTGAAGACAGATGAAGGATAGCAGTGGCGTGCGTAAAGTCCACAACATTAGTGCCGGATCACTGCTATATTTGACGTAGCATCATATCATCATGTGCGTTGCTCGCTTGTGTGACTGCAAGTGAGAGTCAGCGTCATCGATCCATCTGTAGCTGTCGGTAGGCGAACCCGGACAAAGACAAATGCTGCCGAAGCATGGAGAGGGATGGAATTAGTCTGCTAAAGCGAGAAGGGCGGGGAGATTGCGCAACGGAACCTGTCTGTGTAAAGCTTTCAAAATCACATCACTTGCGCAGATTTCAGATACGAAGTATACTACTGAAAGCAAAATGAATGTCTTTTATAATTGGTTACTTAGGTTGTCATCCAAGGTAATGAAATCATTCGGAAAGGGAAAGCTGCAGAGTTGATAGAAAAACACGCAAGCACACAAAAAGATAATTTATTTCATTTGAAGACTTAATTGTGAAATGCGAATTTCTTTCATGTGAGATTTAAGTGACAGTTTGCAATGCAAAAACATAATGTCGCCTTTTTTTGAGACTACATTTTTTTTACATCGCATCGAATGTGTCCAAATGCATAGATGAGAATATAAGAGAGATTAGATCGAACAAGGGGAAAAATGAGAGGGATATGAAGAAGATTAAGTGGAAAATAAAAAAGACACGGAGTGAAAGAAAAGAGAAAAGGGGATCGAGAGGAGAGGATCGTGGAACTGGAGGACAGAGATGAAAGAAATTGGGATAGCAGCAGAAGGAGTTGGGATTTATGAAGACAATGGGAATAGAAAGAGGAGAATAATTGATGAGAGAATAAGTGAATTTTCCGTCACACAAATTAAATCTATGAATTTTGAGTTTGGAAGGGGACCAATCGCATTACTAGACATCGAGACATTACTAGACATTTTATGAATTTAAGTGGGATAAGATGATAAAATGATGAGCAAATGATATGGGTATTCCATGTCAGATCTCATCAAACGCCCACATGGTCTGATGGTGGGATGATGATCGCCCACGCAATATCCATGAGCAATGATGGGACGTCACTGTTACGTACGTTTTTCACTGAGACTTGATATCGATATGGGAAGCATCGGAAATAGGGCGACAATTCGATATCGGCAAATGAACGACTAATAGACATAATATCGATATGAGAAGCATCGGAAATAGGGCGACAATTCGATATCGGCAAATGAACGACTTATAGACATATCGATATGAGAAGCATCGGAAATAGGGCGACAATTCGATATCGGTCGATGGGCTACAAATCGCTCACTTTTCGATTATGAATTGATCGGAAATTGCACGATTTCACGATTGAACGATTTCTCGATGCTGAATCGAGAAAACGCTTTGAATCCGAGCATTTTCCGATCAATTTTTACCACCGGGCAGGAGCTTTGAACTTAAAAAAAAACAGTGTGATTAGGTGCTTGAATTCCGATCATCTCTTTCTATCAAATCCTTTTCAAATTCAATTTCCATCAAAACCTTTTTGCAATGATTTGATCATTTTCTATAAATATCTCTTATAGATTCTATGGACATTTCTCTGGATGCCAGAAATAATGATGGTGATGATAAAATGCATTGCCCATTTTACCGCCATCATGCAGTGATTCCGAGTGAGGACATCCGATCGAATGAATGGTGTTTATGAATAAATGATTTTATCCGAGCGTGGAAAATGATTTCGAATAAAGCGAAACAATCCAGAACAGAAAAAAGCTGGCATTCAACATTAAGCTTAAGCCTATATAGGTAGCCTACTAGACTCACGTACGTTACACGGAAAGCAGCAATAGGGTAAACGGAAATAAGATCGCTGACCTGCATAATTGTCATTCGTGGACAGCAATTGCTTCTAGCTGTATCAATCTACACAGAATGAGGTTAGCCGAAAGCGTCTGATTTTATTTTTACTGCAGCGATCAAAATACATGCATTTTTGTCGTTTACTGAAGTTACTAATGTATATACTTAGTGCGTGTGTCTTCCTCAAGTTTGCTGCACTGCCATATGCGGATGGCGGGGAGCGATGGGAAGAAGAGGCCGAGGAACTCAAATTGCCCAGCCGTCCGCGGTCCATTTTTTGTCCCAACACCGTTACTTTAGGCCTACTTATCGATGTTTCATTTGTTTTTACTAGACTTTTTTACTCATTTGTTTTTTACTCAATCACAGCAGGGAGACTTAGTCGGTAGATGACGGATCTTTGCGGTGTCAATTTTCAAATATATGCTATATATTGAATGATAATAATGATATGCTATAATATTCATTAAATCATCGAAATTATCAAATTACATTACATACGTGTATATAACATGATTATAACATATTTTAGTTACTATATTGCATATTATAATTATTAGTATATCATCATTGCATTATACTCGTATTTATATCACATCATTATTGTAAATTATGCAATTATATCACTCAAATCTATAATGTACTGTGTTTTTACTTTGCATTGAATTTTCAGACTTTATTATAATTAACAATTAACAAAAAGAATATCACCTGATACTTCTCTTAGTAAATTTGAAATATTATATCGATAGATGCATTTTTTGATATCTCAGAATATTACCTGCACTTTACCTCCCTGCAATTAATTGAATGTTGAATAGGAATGTACGAAAGCAATGTTTAGTTTTTCAAGAATTACAGTATATGATTAAAATTGAAACACCTGATATGAATGCAATTTATGAATATGACTGAATAATTATATTTATAACATAAATGATAGGCCTACATTTATCATTGATCACATAGGCCATCACAGAATCGCGAGTTTCAAATAATATTTCATTTGCACTTTTTATTATTTTTGAAATAGCCTCTGGCTTTTACAGGAATTAAAAAAATGCGAGATTTTTGACGCAACCTGTCGAGATTCTTTAACGAGACTGACAAAGCAACATTTAAAAAAAATCAAGATTGTTTAAACCAAATATTGGCAACGAGAATAGACATGTACCGTATACACTGTACATGTAAAAATGCAATGTAGAATGTCATAAAATATGCACAAGGCTAATCAAAACAACCTAATCTTGGGGAGTAATGTCACATCACAGTATCAACGTTGAGTCAAAAGTTTCGTGTTCTTTATTCTTGTCAAAGTCAGAGGTATTTTTTTAGAAAAATTAGGATTTTCTACCTACGAATAATTTTTCTTCAAGATATCCTTGAAAATGTCTCATCATGTGAATTATGTGTTTTAATGGTGTTGAAACATAAAATACACATTTTTTATGTTTGGATAAATGATGAAGTCATCAAAAAGCCCTATTATTAAGGCCTATTATTTAAGTCTGAACTCTAGGGCAAATTAAAATGTTTATCACATTATTTAATAATATAAAATGTTATCTAACTGCTGCAATTTCCATTTCGCAAATAAATGAAGGCATACATCTTTAGTTTTCATTTCAATAGCAGAAATATTAAAAAAATGCTTCGTAATTACAATTGAAGAGAAAGGAAATTAGGCTATCTAATTATCAAATTATTTTTCTATTGTATAGTATTTTAATTTAAAAATTGGTTTGAGTAAGTCTACTACCGATGCAATCACATCCTTCGCATGCGTGAAGTCAATTTATGTATAGCCTGTATAGCCTACATATCTTTGGAAAAAATGTAAATTTTATTAATGAAAAATCCAGTAAAAAGAGTGGAAAAAATTTGATTTGATACATGATGTTTTAGTTAAGAATAATTCACACAATCTAGCCGAAAGTTTTACTTACTTTGTCTGGTTTTCCTAGTCCAGAAACAACCGCCTGCCAAACTCGATGTTCAAGCATATTCAGGCACAAGCTTCGAAGATACTCCGCACAAATTGATCAATCTAAAATGGCAACAGCCGGTGGTATGTACTCGTAATTGAATGAGGAATAAAAGATATTTATTTTCATGTTTTAGCATTAATTGTGAATAAATGAAAGTGCATGTACATTGTAGGCCTATATAACAATTAGGTAAGTGTGCATAAAAACTATTATTGATATTTGCAAAATAAAAAATTGTCAATCCATTATAATTGGTGAAATTAGTTTCAGTTAAATCATCAAGAAAATCACAGAACATATGTGCTACGGAATAACATCTGTAATATCACGATATAGTAAAGCACGATAGGTTTAACCTTCAGAATTTTATAGGCCTATGGAATACATGGAAAGAGTCTGTGCTTTTTCAAAAATTCTCCTTAATATGTGATTTAGATCGACAATGCATTCAATTAAGCTACTGCATCACAGCATTTCAAATTAGAAATACATTAGACCATAATTCTTATCTTGATGACAACTGAACAAAGAAAGAAATTCACATTACACCTAAATTAATCATTCTAGGTGCATTGACTGCTTTAGTGTTGTTTTGGGAAAAGTCAAGTTGATCTATTTTACAGCTCGATATATTTCAATAGCTTAGCGCTATCTTCAGGAGCAGAGGATGACAAGAATGTTTATGGTAGTGATCCAAAATAATAGTGTTATTTTATATGCGTGATTTCTGATTTCTTTGTACATTTTGAATCACTTTTACGAATATTCTTGAAATCCTTTGCTCCTTGCGCTGAGTTACTAAAATATGTTGAGCTGATGTAAATCATCAACTTGACTTTTACGAAAATGACAGCAATGATTCTAGGGGTTTTCGATTGTAAACATCTGAATGAATTCGTTTGACGATACTCGTATGCATAAAGGTCTTATTTCATTTAATCACATATTAAAATATGAATTAGCATGCTGATACTTACATGTTGCGACGAAAGCAATCGACACAGGAACATGAGAAGCATTGAACTCGAAACACTAAGTTGAGAAACCAAACGACATTGACTATGAAGATAATACAGATTGTTCTGCTCTGCTGATTTCTCCCGATTTTCACTTGATAGATGTATCAATCTCCTTTAAGCTATCGGATGAAAGGTTGTTTTCGTTCACGGAATTCTTTACCATGTCGAATGTTGCATACTTTAATCCATGTGTCACTAAATTTGATATTGTGCACGATAAAATAGGCAATACTGAGACACGCTGGTCTCTGAAGACAGATGAAGGATAGCAGTGGCGTGCGTAAAGTCCACAACATTAGTGCCGGATCACTGCTATATTTGACGTAGCATCATATCATCATGTGCGTTGCTCGCTTGTGTGACTGCAAGTGAGAGTCAGCGTCATCGATCCATCTGTAGCTGTCGGTAGGCGAACCCGGACAAAGACAAATGCTGCCGAAGCATGGAGAGGGATGGAATTAGTCTGCTAAAGCGAGAAGGGCGGGGAGATTGCGCAACGGAACCTGTCTGTGTAAAGCTTTCAAAATCACATCACTTGCACAGATTTCAGATACGAAGTATACTACTGAAAGCAAAATGAATGTCTTTTATAATTGGTTACTTAGGTTGTCATCCAAGGTAATGAAATCATTCGGAAAGGGAAAGCTGCAGAGTTGATAGAAAAACACGCAAGCACACAAAAAGATAATTTATTTCATTTGAAGACTTAATTGTGAAATGCGAATTTCTTTCATGTGAGATTTAAGTGACAGTTTGCAATGCAAAAACATAATGTCGCCTTTTTTTGAGACATTTTTTTTTACATCGCATCGAATGTGTCCAAATGCATAGATGAGAATATAAGAGAGATTAGATCGAACAAGGGGAAAAATGAGAGGGATATGAAGAAGATTAAGTGGAAAATAAAAAAGACACGGAGTGAAAAAAAAGAGAAAAGGGGATCGAGAGGAGAGGATCGTGGAACTGGAGGACAGAGATGAAAGAAATTGGGATAGCAGCAGAAGGAGTTGGGATTTATGAAGACAATGGGAATAGAAAGAGGAGAATAATTGATGAGAGAATGAGTGAATTTTCCGTCACACAAATTAAATCTATGAATTTTGAGTTTGGAAGGGGACCAATCGCATTACTAGACATCGAGACATTACTAGACATTTTATGAATTTAAGTGGGATAAGATGATAAAATGATGAGCAAATGATATGGGTATTCCATGTCAGATCTCATCAAACGCCCACATGGTCTGATGGTGGGATGATGATCGCCCACGCAATATCCATGAGCAATGATGGGACGTCACTGTTACGTACGTTTTTCACTGAGACTTGATATCGATATGGGAAGCATCGGAAATAGGGCGACAATTCGATATCGGCAAATGAACGACTAATAGACATAATATCGATATGAGAAGCATCGGAAATAGGGCGACAATTCGATATCGGCAAATGAACGACTTATAGACATATCGATATGAGAAGCATCGGAAATAGGGCGACAATTCGATATCGGTCGATGGGCTACAAATCGCTCACTTTTCGATTATGAATTGATCGGAAATTGCACGATTTCACGATTGAACGATTTCTCGATGCTGAATCGAGAAAACGCTTTGAATCCGAGCATTTTCCGATCAATTTTTACCACCGGGCAGGAGCTTTGAACTTAAAAAAAAACAGTGTGATTAGGTGCTTGAATTCCGATCATCTCTTTCTATCAAATCCTTTTCAAATTCAATTTCCATCAAAACCTTTTTGCAATGATTCGATCATTTTCTATAAATATCTCTTATAGATTCTATGGACATTTCTCTGGATGCCAGAAATAATGATGGTGATGATAAAATGCATTGCCCATTTTACCGCCATCATGCAGTGATTCCGAGTGAGGATATCCGATCGAATGAATGGTGTTTATGAATAAATGATTTTATCCGAGCGTGGAAAATGATTTCGAATAAAGCGAAACAATCCAGAACAGAAAAAAGCTGGCATTCAACATTAAGCTTAAGCCTATATAGGTAGCCTACTAGACTCACGTACGTTACACGGAAAGCAGCAATAGGGTAAACGGAAATAAGATCGCTGACCTGCATAATTGTCATTCGTGGACAGCAATTGCTTCTAGCTGTATCAATCTACACAGAATGAGGTTAGCCGAAAGCGTCTGATTTTATTTTTACTGCAGCGATCAAAATACATGCATTTTTGTCGTTTACTGAAGTTACTAATGTATATACTTAGTGCGTGTGTCTTCCTCAAGTTTGCTGCACTGCCATATGCGGATGGCGGGGAGCGATGGGAAGAAGAGGCCGAGGAACTCAAATTGCCCAGCCGTCCGCGGTCCATTTTTTGTCCCAACACCGTTACTTTAGGCCTACTTATCGATGTTTCATTTGTTTTTACTAGACTTTTTTACTCATTTTTTTTACTCAATCACAGCAGGGAGACTTAGTCGGCAGATGACGGATCTTTGCGGTGTCAATTTTCAAATATATGCTATATATTGAATGATAATAATGATATGCTATAATATTCATTAAATCATCGAAATTATCAAATTACATTACATACGTGTATATAACATGATTACAACATATTTTAGTTACTATATTGCATATTATAATTATTAGTATATCATCATTGCATTATACTCGTATTTATATCACATCATTATTGTAAATTATGCAATTATATCACTCAAATCTATAATGTACTGTGTTTTTACTTTGCATTGAATTTTCAGACTTTATTATAATTAACAATTAACAAAAAGAATATCACCTGATACTTCTCTTAGTAAATTTGAAATATTATATCGATAGATGCATTTTTTGATATCTCAGAATATTACCTGCACTTTACCTCCCTGCAATTAATTGAATGTTGAATAGGAATGTACGAAAGCAATGTTTAGTTTTTCAAGAATTACAGTATATGATTAAAATTGAAACACCTGATATGAATGCAATTTATGAATATGACTGAATAATTATATTTATAACATAAATGATAGGCCTACATTTATCATTGATCACATAGGCCATCACAGAATCGCGAGTTTCAAATAATATTTCATTTGCACTTTTTATTATTTTTGAAATAGCCTCTGGCTTTTACAGGAATTAAAAAAATGCGAGATTTTTGACGCAACCTGTCGAGATTCTTTAACGAGACTGACAAAGCAACATTTAAAAAAAATCAAGATTGTTTAAACCAAATATTGGCAACGAGAATAGACATGTACCGTATACACTGTACATGTAAAAATGCAATGTAGAATGTCATAAAATATGCACAAGGCTAATCAAAACAACCTAATCTTGGGGAGTAATGTCACATCACAGTATCAACGTTGAGTCAAAAGTTTCGTGTTCTTTATTCTTGTCAAAGTCAGAGGTATTTTTTTAGAAAAATTAGGATTTTCTACCTACGAATAATTTTTCTTCAAGATATCCTTGAAAATGTCTCATCATGTGAATTATGTGTTTTAATGGTGTTGAAACATAAAATACACATTTTTTATGTTTGGATAAATGATGAAGTCATCAAAAAGCCCTATTATTAAGGCCTATTATTTAAGTCTGAACTCTAGGGCAAATTAAAATGTTTATCACATTATTTAATAATATAAAATGTTATCTAACTGCTGCAATTTCCATTTCGCAAATAAATGAAGGCATACATCTTTAGTTTTCATTTCAATAGCAGAAATATTAAAAAAAATACTTCGTAATTACAATTGAAGAGAAAGGAAATTAGGCTATCTAATTATCAAATTATTTTTCTATTGTATAGTATTTTAATTTAAAAATTGGTTTGAGTAAGCCTACTACCGATGCAATCACATCCTTCGCATGCGTGAAGTCAATTTATGTATAGCCTGTATAGCCTACATATCTTTGGAAAAAATGTAAATTTTATTAATGAAAAATCCAGTAAAAAGAGTGGAAAAAATTTGATTTGATACATGATGTTTTAGTTAAGAATAATTCACACAATCTAGCCGAAAGTTTTACTTACTTTGTCTGGTTTTCCTAGTCCAGAAACAACCGCCTGCCAAACTCGATGTTCAAGCATATTCAGGCACAAGCTTCGAAGATACTCCGCACAAATTGATCAATCTAAAATGGCAACAGCCGGTGGTATGTACTCGTAATTGAATGAGGAATAAAAGATATTTATTTCCATGTTTTAGCATTAATTGTGAATAAATGAAAGTGCATGTACATTGTAGGCCTATATAACAATTAGGTAAGTGTGCATAAAAACTATTATTGATATTTGCAAAATAAAAAATTGTCAATCCATTATAATTGGTGAAATTAGTTTCAGTTAAATCATCAAGAAAATCACAGAACATATGTGCTACGGAATAACATCTGTAATATCACGATATAGTAAAGCACGATAGGTTTAACCTTCAGAATTTTATAGGCCTATGGAATACATGGAAAGAGTCTGTGCTTTTTCAAAAATTCTCCTTAATATGTGATTTAGATCGACAATGCATTCAATTAAGCTACTGCATCACAGCATTTCAAATTAGAAATACATTAGACCATAATTCTTATCTTGATGACAACTGAACAAAGAAAGAAATTCACATTACACCTAAATTAATCATTCTAGGTGCATTGACTGCTTTAGTGTTGTTTTGGGAAAAGTCAAGTTGATCTATTTTACAGCTCGATATATTTCAATAGCTTAGCGCTATCTTCAGGAGCAGAGGATGACAAGAATGTTTATGGTAGTGATCCAAAATAATAGTGTTATTTTATATGCGTGATTTCTGATTTCTTTGTACATTTTGAATCACTTTTACGAATATTCTTGAAATCCTTTGCTCCTTGCGCTGAGTTACTAAAATATGTTGAGCTGATGTAAATCATCAACTTGACTTTTACGAAAATGACAGCAATGATTCTAGGGGTTTTCGATTGTAAACATCTGAATGAATTCGTTTGACGATACTCGTATGCATAAAGGTCTTATTTCATTTAATCACATATTAAAATATGAATTAGCATGCTGATACTTACATGTTGCGACGAAAGCAATCGACACAGGAACATGAGAAGCATTGAACTCGAAACACTAAGTTGAGAAACCAAACGACATTGACTATGAAGATAATTCAGATTGTTCTGCTCTGCTGATTTCTCCCGATTTTCACTTGATAGATGTATCAATCTCCTTTAAGCTATCGGATGAAAGGTTGTTTTCGTTCACGGAATTCTTTACCATGTCGAATGTTGCATACTTTAATCCATGTGTCACTAAATTTGATATTGTGCACGATAAAATAGGCAATACTGAGACACGCTGGTCTCTGAAGACAGATGAAGGATAGCAGTGGCGTGCGTAAAGTCCACAACATTAGTGCCGGATCACTGCTATATTTGACGTAGCATCATATCATCATGTGCGTTGCTCGCTTGTGTGACTGCAAGTGAGAGTCAGCGTCATCGATCCATCTGTAGCTGTTGGTAGGCGAACCCGGACAAAGACAAATGTGCATGATGAGTCATCAGCAGGTCGTGGTGATTGGTCACTATTGTTCTTTGTTTGAACTTTCTATATGAAGGAGGACATTGTACCGTTCTAACATCAGCATAAATTTGAGGCTAATACAATGTTCAAACATCATTCGTTCACACCAACATTCCCATTTCAATATTTACCGAAGTCAACTCTTCACCGCATATATTTTTATTACTGCCCGTGAATATAACTGGCTATAAAAGCGTATTTGTGGATCTCTATGGAGGAAATAGTGAAGTATTTCCGCTGCGGATAGGACGGTTGAGGTGTCAGAGAGAATGTTAATGAGAGTCGTGAACAACGCTCTTACACGAGTTGCTTAGATTTTGGCTCAATGAAGTATTTTTCGTTCGCCCTACTAGCGCAAACAGAGATATACCGGAATACTCTCGCTGTTGGTGCAGCAGTATCCAACGGAAACACAACACATGTCTCCATGACATTATCCCCTCCAGCTACTATGACGAGAAGGGTGACAATAGCAAAAGGACTATTCATGGACCGCATCAGTAAGACAGCAATGTGGCTGCCCAAGACTATTCTTGAGTAAGCAGTTTGGCGGCATACTATGCCAATATTTTAAAACATTCCATTCAAAGCCCTGCTGTATGTCGTCCAATTTCAAAACATCTATAAAGACATTGAGCAGCGCATAACTGCTACAAATCAGACTCTAGCCGATGTGAGTGTATATCAGTGTACCCTCGACAACCTGTTAATGTTTTATTTAATTTTTAATAATACCAGCTACGAACTCTGTGTGAATGCTTGTAAACTTTTGATAAAATGTGTAAGTACTAAGCAAAATTGTAATTGTAATATCTATTTCCCATATTAGAATAATAAAAGTCCTTGTAAACGGAAGTCATTCTTCTCGTCAATCGAAACGTCCCTTCAAAAACCTCAAGTCAGTTTTAAAAAGCGTTGCGAAAGTTAAACAGGATACAGGATAATGAAGAAGGAAGTGTAAATTGGATTACAAAATTCAAGTGATGATTTCATATCGTGATTTAGCTTTTGCAATACTCAAATGTCTACTATTTACTCAAGCCTCTATTGAATGCCGGCTCGTTCTGAATAGGCATAAAAAGTTTTCAAATCCAAGGAGTAAGAAGTCATAAAGAAAAGGCGAAACTTAATTCAGCGCGGTGGTGGTGGGTTTCTAAGTAGTTAAATGGATATTGGAAACAGTTTAATGGTGGTAATCAATAGTCCGCTTGGAAGGATTGCCAGCAACTGCTGCAATGTTAATATTAAGGTTAGCGAATCATGAAGTTGACACGTCACACTTTGAAATTGACTGAGTCATTATACTAGGTGTATATAAGGAAGACGCCTTTAAAAATATTATTACCACGTTTCAAGTGACAATTAATTTGCGCTGGTTGAAAGCTCCGAATTAGTACATGTTCGAAACATGACGTCAGAAAATTGTATACAATCAGAGAGGAAGGTGACGCTTTTGAGCAAGATCTCTTGAAGCTTGCGTCCGACACGAAAAGGTGTCAAGGGATTGGAAATACATTCTACTTTCAAAAACCTTGAATTATGGTGAATCGATGGCTTTTTATCTTCAATTCCATTCTTCCACAGTAATTGGTATGTCTACATCGAGGGATAGTATAGCAATATGAGACCATAGATGCGAGTGCACTTTTCCAAAATATCGGCAACAGGTGATTCTTAAAAATATTGACTCTTTCCGATCGAAAGAATGTGTTTGAGCTGCCCTGAAAGTGCTCCCAACTCATTGGAGAGAGTGGCAGTTAGAGAAAGGAGTTGGTTATAAGGAATTTGGCCGGAATTCGATACACTGTGTTTTAAAAATATCGGAAGATTATCATTTTCATATGCATTTCGATCCTCTTTACAAACGCGATGGAATTGTGAGGATCTCAAACGGGCCCGCTATATGGCCTATAGTTGCACGTTACTCGGACCTTTATATTGGTTCACATGGTTCGACTGGTAAAGTCGCATCTTTTTACATCTACAAATAGAATGAGGTTCTCAACTTAGTCTATGAACCACACCAATTGATAAATGTTTAATTTACATTGATAAGACTGCTTCAAGTGATGAGAAGGAAGAGAGCAAAAAGCTACTTCAGAGGGCGGACAATAAATCTAAAGATGGGAATCCTAAATTGAAGTTGAAAGCGCCAAGATGCTGACTTGAAAACTTTCTATAATCCTAATTGTTGATGAGGAAACACAAATGTTTTAATTGTAAATGTTTGTAATTTGTTAAATGTAACTTTGAAAGTTTCTATTCTGAATGTAAATAAACGTGATCTGGAACATGTGTCTGTTTTGTTGTTCTAAGCAAAATTAGCGGGATGATGAGTTTAATGTTAATGGGAATTATATAGATGACAGATTTCGTCTATTCACTGATCGCACAATGTGTGTCGCTGGACCAAGTCAGTCCGGTAAAACTACTTGTAAAATACGCATTTGTAACTGAATTGCTACAATATAGAAATGAAATGTTTAACAAGGAAATTAAGAGAGTCAAATGGGTATTATGGAATATTTCAACGCCTACCACAACTACATTCTGCACTTCGCCAGAAAGGTTATGAGGTTGAAGCAAGGGTTGCCATCAACTGAGGCATATCAAAGCAAGGTGACTTACTAGTATTAGATGATCTATTACGAGAAAGCAAATCTTCAAAGGATGTAACTGAAAATGTTCATGTCCAAACTGCACATCATAGGGATAGCTTTTATTATTCGTATCTATATTTGGAGGAAACATCTTCGATGGAGGGAAAAAGAGCAAAGAACTAGAAGTGTATTTTGAATACACATTTATTTGGCAATATTTTAAAATCCAAGAGATAGCATGTCAGATACATCATCACTCAGTAGACAGATATTACCTCAACAACCTAAAGTACTTTCAAAAATATATGAAGATGTAACAAAGAAACCACATGGTTATCCATTTATTGATCTAACCCAGGAATGTCCGGAACGACTTCGATTTCGAACAAATATCATACCTAATTCCGCTGAACCAATGACAGTTTTCTCGGTTCACAGTTAGTTTTAAGCAATGTACTTTGTTGCCTTATTATTTTCAAACATGTCGTATTCAAAGATGGTAGTCATTCCTCAAGAGGAGTATGTACAATTGACTACATTACAAAGTGCACAGGAAGTCAAAAATATAGATCAACCTATTACGAATCAACTTAAGGAACTAACACAAAAGGATATGGAAATTCAGAAGATTAAGGATCCCTATCGACGAATGCAGTTAGCAGCTGAAAACATTGACGAGAGGCGACAGATTCGTGACAAGTTGCGACGATTTATAACCTTGTCAACACCTCGACCATATCGTGTGCGCGCTGAGCGATTATTTGACTTCATTGATCCACATGTGAAGTTCAATGAGAGAGGGGAGATAATATATGAAACAACTGGTGATGTTATTAGAAATAGTCACATAGATGACCTTCTACAATATGCTGTCAGAGATGTAAGGCGAAAACTAGGTGCACCACAAGGGTGGTCATATTTTCAGAAAATTTTTTATTTTTATCTGATCAAATGTACCTCACAATATTATTGGAGGACCGACTGTGAATGAATTGGATAAGGGTCACTTACAAGATGGATTAAAGAGTAAAACACCCACGATGGCGGTCAAGCGAGAGCTTGCATGATCCCGATGATCTGCAAACCAAAAAGAGCTACTAGGCGCTCAATGCGTGTTGCAAAGGAGTATAGTAAATATTAAGCAAATATGAATTAAGCCTTGCCTCTCTCATATCATGTCATTACAAAAATTTTGCTGTTGTTTGAAATCTGCGCTCGAAGGTAAAGCAGAAGAGGGCATAGAGGTTGATATCAATTGTGTTAGCAGTTGCTGTGCGAGTAATACGCGTGCAAATCAGAACAAAGACGATGAGTACAGCAGTGAAACTCAGAAAGATTTATTACGACTTAAATCATCCTGCAAGTTTCAGTCGTCCGGAGGTTCTAGCTCGTGCAGCAGGTGTGGGAATAGAGAAAGTCAAGAAGTGGTTGAGGAGTCAACCGACTTACACTCTTCACAAAAATGCGAGAAAGCGGTTTCCAACAAGAAAATATGTTGTTAACAATATAGATAGTCAATTGCAAGCGGACTTGGCTGACATGCAACAGATATCACAGTACAAAGATGGCTATAAATACATCTTAACTGTAATAGATATTTTATCTCGCTATGCTTGCGCACGTGCGCTGAAATCTAAACGAGGACCAGAAGTTGAAGCGGCTTTTCAGAGCATTTTCGATGAGGGGCGTGTTCCGCAAAGAATACAGACCGATCAAGGGAAGGAATTCGAAAACTCTCATGTTCGAAGTCTCCTTAAAAGTCATAATGTGGAATTGTTTAGTGTCAAAAGTGCTTATAAAGCTGCCATGGTTGAGAGGTTCAATCGCACACTGAAGACAAAAATATGGCGCTATTTCACTGCAAAAAATACACATGTTTGGGTAGGTGATACTGCAGAAATTTGTTAAGAATTACAATGAAAGCTACCATCGAATCATTAAGATGAAACCAGTTGATGTTACCCCAGATAATGCGATGGATGTATGGCTTCGATTGTATGATAAGAAAGCGAAAAACATTTCCAATGAAAAGAAAATTAATGTTGGTGATAGAGTTCGGATTTCAAAGGTTAAGTCTACATTTGAGAAGGGGTATCTACCTAATTGGACTGAAGAAGAGTTTTTTGTGGATGAAGTAAATACAAAATTTAGACCCACCATGTATAAATTAATAGATTACCATGGCAATCCAATTGAAGGAAAATTTTACTCTTATGAATTGCAAGTAGTAGACAGAAGTGAAGAGGTGTATATGATTGATAAAATAATTAGGAGGAAAGGTCATGGCAATCAAAGGAAATATCTAGTTAAATGGAAAGGACATCCTGATTCATTCAATAGCTGGATAACGCACCAGGATCTACAAAATGTGGAGATGGGAGACAGTCGTAACTTTTAAGCTAATATAGAATGTGACTTCTTCCATATATGAGTTTAACATGTCTACTAACTTCAATATCATTCTTCCAAGCAATAGCAACCCCAAGATATTCCCAAGTAACAAACCATCTCTCTACTCTGTTGAATTCGCTAATCCAATTACTCTGCATGGACCCCATGAAGTTGCTCTAACTGAAATTACTTATTACAACGATATCAGTTTGCTAAAGAACAACTATTTTGAATTACATAAAGAAGTGCGAGAGAAGGATGATTGCTTTCGAATATTTCAAAATAGTCTACATGGTACATGGGCTTTTCATCATCTAACTTTACATCCTTTTTCAACATCTTTACCATCTGTCCAAAACATGATTAAAATTCAAAAGTCATTTGTAACGTCAACTTTTGATTCTAAGGTTCCCACAATGAGCTTGCAAGATACAGAAAAGGAAATCGGTAGAATGTTTGAACGAATAAATGATCTCTTCAAGCTGACTTTGAATAAATTCTACAAACCAGTCATAAAGGGGTCAACAAAATTGATGAAGGAAGGGAAGCATGTTCTTCTTGTATTAGGTAAGGATTTGAGTCATACTTTTGGGTATTCCAGAACAACTTTCTCATCAAGGTTTTGGTACAATGGACGTGGGTGGAATTCGGAGAGGAAAGTCACTGATTTTCAATGTAGAATTGTGCCATTGTATGCATTACAAAAAAGGAGCATCCGAGTAAAAAATAAATTTGAGGTCATTAGAAGTGTTGAAGACTTTGCAAGAAAGTTTCAAGGATCAGTGCCAGAAACGTTAATGACTTGTGAATATAAGAAAGAGAAAGTAACTTTATTTACTGTTGAAACGGAGGCAGAATTTTTACTAAAAAGACACCATTGGAAAAGTCTGAGTCCGCTGTTATTGAATTCGGATCTGAAATGATTGGGATGTTTAAAGGCCTTGAAAGCGCACCTTGGTTGACAGAATTAAATGATACATTCAAGGTTCAATTGTCCTCTTCTAAACTCAAAGCATCAACAAATGCTTCATGGGATATCCACGTATACAGCGAAGACATATTGGGTGATGAATTGTCTACTTCCAGTGAACTTGTAAAAAGAGTTAATTTGAACATTGAAAGCTTGAAAACGCCATCTGAATTGTGTACAAAGTTAAATGAGTTTGGTGTAGATTACCTTGATGCAGATGAATATCACTTTTCTTATGACACACATAAGAAACGCATGATTCTAAAGGTAGGGAAGAACTCTCTTATCAAGCTGGATAGCGTGTTAACGACCACATTGGGATTCTCAAAATCAACTATTTATGAAGGTGCATCAATAGGCGATACAGCCCCATCACTAGAGCGTGATATAAGTAACTTATACGTCTATTGTAAAATTATTGAATATACAAGGGTTGGCGACATTGAGGCCCCACTTCTGCGCACATTTCCTCTCTCATCCGTAAGGAAGCAACTAATCAATCGAGAATTTTTTAACACAATGTATCTACCAATCAGCCGAAATTTCATCTATAGAATTGACATATCAATTCATGATGACACAGGAGAAGTAGTACCGTTCTGTGGTGGTGTTACTGTTTTGACCCTACATATTAGGTCACGTGAATAAGGCTTTCCGCTATTGTGACTTCCATAGTTATTCAATAGTCATAATGACAGGCATTTACAGTAGACCATCATATCAGAGCGGTTATCCCGTGTTTGTTGGAGGTAGACGACAAGTTGGAGGAGGCATATTTGGTGCACTAAGACGTATGGTTCTTCCAACACTCAAAAAGTATGGCGTACCAATCATGAAGCGTGTTGGAAGCAGGGCTTTAGATTTTGGTGCAAATGTTGCAGCTGATGCGCATCAAGGTGAGGATATCGGTGAATCTATGAAAATGCGCGCACAGCAATCTGCCATAGACGCATTAGATGATTTAACAAAGACGAGACGTACAGTTCGGAAGAAGCGTAGGAAGTCAAGACAAGTTGGATCCGGTCGAGTTACTAAGCAAAGACGCAGGAAAAGTAAAAAGCCGACTAGAGCAGCACGTTCTAAATCTAGACGTCGAGTGAAAACAAGAAAGCGCAAGCGAAATTCAACAGCGACTAGAAACAAGTCAAAACGAAGGAAGACAACATATTTGTAGAGCTAATACGATGCAGAGTATCAATTCGGCTTTGTGTTTCTTCGATTCTCCCCCTCATCAGACAGACATCATCTCCTCAACAATTGTAGACATAGTCCCCACAACAAAATATTGATGGTAACCAGCAGCCTATTCAGTTGATATACCTGCCAATCCTCAAGATTATATTGACTGTCAATCCATTGATTTTAGAGTTGTGTATACAAATTAAGAAGACTGATGGTACAAATATCGATTCATCCAAGGATAAAGTGGGATTAGCAAATCTTCCTATTGCCAGTCTGTTCTCAGATGTGTATCTAATATTGAATGACAAACAGATTGAAGGAGGGGATCGAGCATATCCATATGGAGCATATATACATACAATGACTCAATTTCAAAAGCAAGCTAAACAGTCACACTTGCAAGTTTCTGGGTGGTATGATGATCAGCAAGGGAAATTTGATGATGTCTCAAATACAGGGTTGAAAAGACGAATGGATTTAACAGCGGATTCAAAGGAAGTACACTTGAAAGGACCCGTCTATCTGATTTCCTTCGTCAATCTAGATATCTGCTATCACAGGTTAAAAATGCAAATAAAATTTATTCGTGCAAATCCTGAGTTCGCGTTAATGGCTATTGGAGCTACAAACTATCAAGTCACCATAAGTAATGCCGTGCTCAATGTAAGGCGAGTAACAATGAACCCGTCAGTCATCAACGAGCATGCGACAGGATTGAGGAAAAACAATGCAATATATCCAGTTAATCACAGTGTGTTGACAAACTTCACAATTGGTGCGGGATCATCCTCACATGCCTACCCAAATCTTTTTCCCACTGCAATGCCAAAGGCGGTGTATATCACATTTGTGGAAAATGAGGCATTCATTGGTGCTTTTGAAAAGAATCCATTCAATTTCCAACACTTTAATGTTAGCAAACTAGCACTCTATCAGGATGGGAAATTTGTATCTTGCAAAGCATATGAGCCTAATTTCAAAGATGGTAAATTCGCACGTGAATATGGTTTCTACTTTCACCGCCCTCAACATGTTTAATACACATGATTCAAATGGAATTACAATGGATATGTACAAGAATGGCTACTTCTTCATTATGTACAACCTCACAGCAGATGCAGATCTAGGTGGTGAGAGCGTAGGAGTTACAAAGCCTGGAAATCTACGACTGGAGGTATCATTTGAGTCACCTTTGAAGAAAACAATTACTTGTCTCATTTATGCTATCTATGATAGCACAGTTGAGATAACAAGAAT
This sequence comes from Prostheceraeus crozeri, assembly GCA_907163375.1. NCBI lineage: Eukaryota > Metazoa > Platyhelminthes > Polycladida > Euryleptidae > Prostheceraeus > Prostheceraeus crozeri. Next base: position 650,709 of record CAJQUW010000318.1, read on the forward strand.
GAGAGACGTGACTGTCAGCTATCAGAGATGAGTAACTTAAGCAACATAGAAATCTTGAGGAAAATGAGGAAAGCTCATCCCTACTCCAAGACAATATTTCTCAATGTCTTTTCTAGAGATAATTTACCTGATTCAATTCCTTTCTATCCTTGTTCACTTATCATCAATACGGATACCAACAATCTTCCCGGAAAACATTGGATTGCTGTATACACCAATCGTTATAAAGTTGCCGAATATTTTGACTCTCTTAATCAACCTCGTTTACATGATACCGCATTATGGATGAACAGGTTCTCCTGGACTGTTAGGAAAGTGACATCGTTCCCACTTCAAAGTATTACATCTCTAATGTGCGGTGGCTATGTACTCTATTTTGTCAACGAGAGACCATTGAAAAATAACTGTAAAAGTGCTTTAGAACTATTTTCAAAAAAACTGTGATAAAAATGATGTAATTCTTACTAAATATGTTGAAACAGTTTTGAAATAAAGTTTTATGTTGTATCATTAACTTGCTCTCTTTTTTCCAAAACAAGGGTTTATAAGGAAAACAAAAACATGCTCATATTTCATTATCTATTCACATATATACAAAAACATGTTCATATTTCATTATCTATCCACATATATACAAAATCTACAATTTGGTTTTCATGAAACATTTTTCAAATCACATATGATGGGAGGCACATCACTTATGTCTTTAATGCCGGTTATCACAATCTTTCCATTATGGAACACATGAACATGACATGGATGCCAGTTAGTCAATTGAGCTGCTGGAAATAACTCCACTTCATAAGTTAGATTATGTGATGATGTAACTTTACGGAAATCATAGTGATAGTGTAATTCACATAACACGGTCATTGTCTTCACTTTCCAATCAGATAATGAATCACCAAGTGAATGTTCCAAAGTTAAGTGTAGATATGAGAGATCACCTTCCATGACCCTTCCAATACATTGGATTGTTCCATTTGGAAAGAATAGGATAGTGAGAGATCTATCCTTCCTCTGAATCCTCCATGTTAACATTGAGGGTCTTCCAAGATGTAAGCTCGTTGTCGGCTTCAATTTGCGTTTTATCAGTAACCATTGTTTTCGGTTGGGTACATTCCTCTCGATCTCATGTAGATTGAGTTTTGACTTTGCTTTTGTAGTTAACATCCGATTTACAACTTCCAACCGTTTGATGTCCTCCATCTTTAATGAATGACGTTATCTGTGGTAGTATCTCCCTTGTAAAGGTTTCCCATGTGACGTCACTGAAACGAAAAAATCGATATTCAACATCTTCACGTTTTGGTGAACAGACGTATAGTTTGACTGATGAATCACACTTTATCCATACCTTGTCATCGAGAGGAATCTTGATCCGAGTCTTATGGTTGTCAATGAGATCCGCAAAGTCTTTCAGTGAAGGCAATGAGTCAATACTAATGCAAACGCCACGATGTTTTCGATCACTATTTGCTATTGAATGACGAAATGCTATTCTTTTAGAATTTGTTATGTGAACGTTTTGAACGTCACTAAGTTTCCATGTTCTAATGTAATGAGGCATGTTCCGAAAGCTATGTTTCAAATTTAGGTTTAATGTTTGCCTAAAGTTTGTTATTTTATTAGCTCAACATATCGGAATGATGTTGAGTACAAATACTTCACATATTCATTCACATTAGGACTACCTATTTATTAGTAATCTTTTCTGCATATCGGAAAGATGTAGAAATTTCAATTTTAGTAAGACTACTTATGTATTAGTAAGTGTTGCTACATGTCGGAAGATGCAGCAATCGCAAGATCTATTACAAGTGGAATATTATATTGTTTTTATTTAGACTTATTCTACATCACCTGTGACAGGAAGGCATCTCCTTCTCTTCGAAGGTGGGGAAAGACCTAGGCTGTAGTGTCCATATGGTAATGATAAATTTTTATCCAGCCAACAGCGCTTATCCTCCCAAAGTGAAAGACCTCGCTTCCTAAATGATTTTGTGCTAACTATGTGATTTTTTGAATTTATAATTGTCATATCTTCAGTTGTATCATTCTCACTATAATAGACACTCCTATAGTCATCATGTTTCAATTTTTTAACTGCTGCTCTCTGAATTCCTTTTGCACGTTTGATGCTATGATTCGTAGAGTCTAGATATTTCATTGAATACATTTTCGATTTTAGTAGGATCATTTCCTCAAGCAACTTTCCAGCACACTCATCCTTAAAACAACCTAATCTAGCTTTGTTTGTAGTTGAGTATAGTCGGTGATGACTATCATAGTTTGAAGAGTCAAACTTTTCACCGAAGTATAGAAGTGTATCTTCCAGACGGACAGATGGTGATGTGTATAAACATAGGAAGAAACTGTCGGTATCACCTCCACAAAGCCGCGTTCTATTTATCAGTGGACACCCTTTTAGATCATTGTAATATAATTGTTACATTTCCAACTTACTATAGTCAAGTACTGCTTGACCAACATATATTAATTTATTTAAAACTATTGAAGGTTTGTACATTTCCATACCACATACCAACCAGATCTTCATCAAATATTTTGTGTTGAACATAGAGAGGATGATTTGACAATTTCAGTAGTTGTTTCTCATTGTTGACTAGTTTAAATTTTTTCCTTCTCCTTACATTTTCCATTGTTTTACCATATAAAGAATTATTTTTCAATTTGTAGAATGACTTTTCGAAGTCAGTGTTTGATTGAGCCCTCTTTTGAGAGTTCATATCAATGTATGTTTTTAACCAAGGCTTTTGTGTGAATTTTATGCCACTATGAATCTTCTTGATTCTCATGCCCATGGTCAAGTAAAATTTTAAAATTGAATAGTGGACTACATAATTTTCCCTATCAAATTGATGGAGCAGAAGTTTCTTGATAGAAGAAAAATGTGTATTTGGTCTTACTTTTTCATATAGATTTTTCATATAGTGTGAAAACATTCTCATTTCATACATCTGCATTTCTGGAGCTAAATGGAAATCGGCAGTGTCATCATGAATGGCTGCAGGATACTCTAAATCTAAATAAAAAATGTAGCCGATTTCACCATCATCATCTATATTTTGAACATTTTCTTCATTTAAAAAATTATCTAATTCACTTTCATTCAACCATTTGAAATTTGAGTGTGGTAGATTTCTACTGAGTGAAGAACCGTAAAGGTTATTAACATCTAAGTAGGTCAAATGTCGACTTTCATGTGTATTATTTCCTAATTCTTCAATGCGTGCACGCGCTCGGTGAATGTTGGTGAAAGTCATACCCCCTCTAATTCCTCGTTCAAATAGATTGTACATATTTTCATCTTGTATGTAGTGTGGGGGATCATTGGAAGAGAAATTTAGTGCTGAGGTAAAGCTAAGATGTGGGAGACTGACAAAATGTACAGGGTCGACTTCATCCTCACGTTGACTCAATGCTCTAAACACTTCAAATATGTCTGCCAACAATAAAACATCTAACTTCAGATATGCCAGCATGTAATCACCAAATGTGCTACAATTAAATTCAATCCATGCCTTGTTAGCGTGTTCATATTCACTATCGGAACAGTGCTCACGAGTAAGATCATTATAGAATTCAAATTGTGGTGGTAGACAGTCTTCCGTCAACGTGTTTAAGTTTTTGGAGTATGAATATGGAAACACTCCCTTCTGATATAAAACATTATCACTTAATTGTGGAAATTCTACCCTTAATGTCTCTACATGCTCATACGTTTGCAAGCCCTTGGCTAATTCACTCAAGGATGCACTTAGAAATTGATATGAGTCTAAGAATTTTAGTTTAAAGTATACTGTCTTCCCTTTGTATTCATTTACAGGGACACTGGCGGATAAAGTTATATATTTTTCAGCAGTTGCTGCTACAACATCTAATTTCCAAGATTTCATTCTTCCAATCGCTTTATGGCAAACGATGTGACTATCATAATTTTTAAAATTGTGGAAAAATATGGGGAGTTCCCGTCTGTTAAGTCTTAACCGGAGATTGCATTTCCTACATAATGTTTGCCTATATCGTCCGGTGATATGATCATGATCACGAACTTTTATGACTTCATCGCTGAATTTCGATTTACATTTGTTGCAACATTCTGCATTCTCATGGCGTGCTTTTTCATCCGCTGACAGTGACATTGGCTGCCTAGTTGTTGCACATTGGTTGTCATATAAGTCTTGGGCTACAGTTTCTAAGTGGTGCAAGAAACCAATAATGAAATTTTCTCCTTCAAAGAGGTAATACTTGTTTTCAAATTTTGATTGAAGGGCATTATGCCAGACATGATAAGCTCCAATGGCCGCAGGTTTATGTATTTTATTATCAATGTAGCACTCTATATCTGCATAAATTACTAAAGGAGGACTTAGTTGATATTCCATGCTACTTGTTAGTACTTTTAGATCCGATGGCATTTTTTCTATTTGTGCTTTTCCTCGAATGCAAAACTGGAAGTGTCGTTCTAGTGTTGTCTTATATGTGAATGACTGAGTGCATCTTTCGCAGAAGTATTTATGTCTTTTTAAAGTTCTCCTATACAATCTTGACAGCTTTGGAATTCCACAATAGTGTGCTGCTCCATTGTTTAGAATTAGGAAAATATTAACCGTTTGCCTACCAGTAAAGTTACTATTGTAACGAACACCTTTGAGTCCATTTTCATAAAAGTGAATGTTAATTTTAATATCATTATTTTTCTCAAATTTTGGAATATCTTTGATTGATACTGGTGTGGAAATGCCTTCCATATTTAGCTCAGATGTCCACTCACTATATGATTTTACTTCATTCCTTGAATAAGGTACTTCATTATAATGCAATATTGATAAAACTGCATATAGGAAGCAATCATTTGCATTTGAATTAACATTAATGACAGCTTTAGAGTTTTTTAACTTCTTTGGTAGAGGAAATGATTGTCCACCTGACAGCATTGGACTTGTTATTACATTGAACTCTATATTTTGTACATCATCTATAATCCAATTGCTACCCTTTTTTGTGAAGGCTTCAATATGATTTATTAGACTATTTAGATGATCCTGAAACCAAGCATCATAGTCATAAATATAGTTTGAGGATGATGAGGTAAAGTGTGCGAGAAAAGTTTCTTCTTCTTGAGGATTAGAACGGACATAACGAATTTGTGCAATCAGACGACCGCGCAATTGATAGCTCCTTAGTAAGTCAGACACTAAATTCCCTAACATGGAACGCATGCCTTCTAAGAATGATGTTATGTCCACAGTAGGTGTTGTTGGCGTGATATCATACACACGTGCATGGCCATTGAGTGCGCTTTCGCTGAGACTAACAGTTCCATAGTTATTATGCATATTCATCTCACTATTTCTGTTATGTACATTCATATGCTGTCGAAATCTACTTATAGAGTTATACGTTTTGCCACACCGAGAGCAGTATTGCATAAAGTTTTGTATGTTAGTTGAAGCGCTGGTTGTTGGCTTAGAAGTAGATCTATTTTGATTATTTGAATTTGACTCTGTTATGATATCATTCGGTTTATTATTGCATACAAGTTTATGCCTCTTAAGATTATCCATCCTATTCGTCTTATATGGACACTTGCTACATTGATACGTTTTTCCTAACTTACAACATTTTTCATGTCGTTGCAAATTGCCTATGAGAGTGAACACTTTTCCACACTTGGTACAGACAACCATGATTATTGATGAGGATTGAAATTAGCAAGCCCTTATATACATCTACCATCTAATGACGTCAGCGTCATCACCAGCCAATACCATATGTTCCGATCTGTTGTAAAGACAAAACACATGCAATTTCAACAATTATTTTTTTTTCAAAATAGAAGAAAATAGAATTCAAAGTTACAGTCTAACGCATTTGACAATACCACTATGATATAGTTTTAGGTGACTGCAGCTGTCACTACAGCCACCCAAATCGTCCATCCTCGTAAGGCGCACTTTTCTGATCCCATTTTGGGAACAGTCGAGGTGGACAAGTGTCTCTTTATGGTGCTGTTGACTGGTGGTTACTTGGGAGGCCAACAGGAGGTTTGATTGAGTAATATTTCTTAGAGACTCAATCAAACCTCTATTGTCCTCCTTCAACTTCACCTCGCGGGCCTCCACCTCCTTGAGGCGCTCTTGGCAACGACGGAGTTGTATCTCAACGTCTTCTTCTACTGTCGCGTCGAGATCGACATTATACTGCCGAACAGGGAGAGCAGCTGGAGGTGCGGGCGCAGCAGCGTGAGGGGAAGGATTTGCGGCTGGGATCGGAGAGGAAGGAGCTGCGGCTGGGATCGGAGAGGAAGGAGCTGCGGCTGGGATCGAAGAGGAAGGACGCAGTGGAGATAACGGAGCCAGTGTCATCATCGGCGATAAAGGAAGGCGCACACTCCAGCTCGGAGAAGCCCGGATGTGGCTGAATGACACCTCCTCCTGAGATGCACACATCGCGGAGTCCTGTAATCGAAAGAAACAATTGTTTATCATCTATTTAGCATTTTACCATTGATGAGATACAAAAGTGAATTTCTCTTACCTCCGGCTGGATTGTGACCTTCTGACTGGTTCCAACCTCTGTCTCACGGGGCAACGAGTCATTCTAAAAGATAAATCAATCTATTACAAACAAAAAAACATATTTTAATAGAAAATTCTGTACTCATGCAGTTGACCAACTTTGATACTTACATTTGTAACAGGATCATCATCTTCATCGGAAGAAGATGTCGGGGAAGAAGTCGCTGACGACGTTTCCTCATCAGATGAAGTCGCTGACGAGGTTTCATCGTCCTCTGATGAGGACTCCCGAATAGGATACGGCTTTTCCTCATTATCTTCCACCGATGTACTGGTCGCTGGCGTCGAAAGGAAACTTCGATGCTTCCTGAGGGACAGCGATCGCACAACCTGCAGGGAAAAATAATATAACATGCTCGCAACTCATTGAGAAGCATACATGTTCTTGGAAATACTTCATGCATTGAGAAATATTATTGACAAATAACTAAACAATGACACTTACGGGACTAGGAAGACACTTCTTCTCCGGTGTAGGCAAACGGGGTATACTGTTCACACCTGTAAACAACTGAAGAAAAGAACATATTCAATTTCACATAAAGAGCTAATGAATAACTTTAACACTTACATTTCTCAAGCATTCAGCCGCTTTCTCCTCTTCAAAACTGACACAAGTCTGTTGAGGCAACTCACTCTGAAATGTTGTGACAATGTTGAAATACTTTTTACATGGTAGAATAATTAATGGAGTAAATGTATTCTCACATTTTTAGTGATGATCTTTTTTTGAATTAAGACCTTGGTCTTCTTAGGAGGAGGCATCTCATCATTATCCTGAAATATTTAAACGATATATGTTTTTATGCATAATGGACCAATAATTAATTTATTCGGTTTTAAGAAGCTATCCTTTGAAGGTATTATGTATGATTGGTAGAACTCACCTCAATATCACTTAAGGTGTCATCGATGAACTGTAGTGACTTGGGGGCTTTCTTTGGGACTCGGGACTTGACGGGTTTCTTTATTGCGGTAGGCTCCTCCACCTGTGAAAGGACACCTTCCATCGGCCTCTCCTTGTTGAATAATCGCTCCAACCTCCTCTTTTCAACCTTTGAGGTGAGGTTGATGCCCTTCCTCCCATTTTGCTGAGCACATGGCGTGTGCTTTTCAATGAATGCCTTAGAGGCTTCGGTATTTACCTTTTCATTGCTCCGTTTGTATGATTTGCAAGTTAGGCAATAAAGATATGTGCATTCACTTTTGAAGATACAGTTCTTGTGACCGCTCTTATTGGCATGTCGAACGGGTAATTGGCATGTTTCACAGAAGTGAAAAATTAGGCGCTGTCGTGCAAGACTCTCTTGTCGGACCATCTCTATAGAAGAAAAAATTTGATTATAATTTTATCTCTTATTAAATGAGAACTCATTTATATATCATCAACAAAACTTTATGAAGTACTACCTTGATATTGAATAAATCTTAGAAAGAATTGAAATCTGAAGTTGAAATTGAAACCGAAAGTCGAAAGTTTAATTTTCATTCGAAAACGGTTTGCTCATAGAAAGAGTTGAAATTTACAAGTAGCTGTCTTGAAATTATCTAATTTCGAAATTAATTTAATGAAATGAAAGTGAAATTTCGAAAATTTCAACCAATCCTCAATTTGTTTAATTAAACAAGCTTGAATTTTATACATCTGTTAGCAGATGACAGACTGAATATTTAAAATGGATGAAGGCTTTATTTAGGTATCTTTTATTTATAAAAAAAATGTGAAAATCTTGTTGATTTAAATACACTTACATTTAAACTGATACATTCATGTCTCTCGCTCAATGACTTAATTTAGGATGAAAAATTAAAAAAAAACATGGTTAATAATATAACATAAAGTGTTCCTATCCTAAAAACCCAAGCTTCTATATTTAAAGCTATTTGGTTATAAAAACTTAATAATGTTCCTACTCCCGAATATCCTATAAAGTAGCACAACATGACAATGAAACTCACTTCAGAATTGTAATAAGAACCGGAGAACGGAGGAACGAAGAACGACGTCTGTTATGGACACTGAATAATTTGAAAATGAGTGAAAATTCGTTGTGTGCAACTTCTTTACATATGAAATTGACAAAGCAACTATGAACAAAGACCTTATGACATCACATCCTGGAATTGGCACGGTTAAACAAAATTGATAACTCAAACAAGAATTGGAACAGCTGGTTTATTTTTAACCTTAGAAATGGAAGTGCCATCATATGTGTTGAAAGATTTCTACATGTAAACAGTAGAGTGAATTCAAAGTAATATGAACTGATGGACTGATGTATTATTTGATATACATGTTATTATTAATAGTCATATAATGATTCATATTTGAAGATATAAAACGTGTGATTTGAATAGAACATTAAATTTGAATTAAGCGCTAAATTTCGAAAATTCAAATTTCGCGCCAAAATGCGAATAATGAAATTTAAAGACTTTTCGAAAATTTGAATTTCGCGCCAAAATTCAAATAATCAAATTAAAATACTAGGGTTAAGGGTTAGGGTTAGGGTTAGGGAAGCAAGAAGAGTATCTATGGCACCCGGAACCCATGGGTAAATAAATTTTCGAGTGCGCGAAGCGCACTCGAAAATTTATTTAATCTATAATCCGAAAAATTTCGAGGGCGCGAGAAATTTTGAGGCCCCCCCCTCCCGCCGTGTATGAAGTGTATGAAGGTCAAAGGTCAAGGTCAGGTCTAAGGTCAAGGTCAAGGTCAAGTGTAGAGGTTTGTATATTATGGTCATTTTTAGTTGTAAAACTTTAACTTTGAAAATTTGTAAACTTAGTCATTTTTGTAAAAAAACTTGGAATTTTTCAAGTTGCATACAGATGCATACAACTAGGATTTTTTTCATCAAATGGGTACATACAATATATCATTCGAATGCTCTTTTCATGCTGATTCTAATGGTGTATTGTATGACACATGTATGACATATAACTAGAGAGCTACATGTCTTTAAGGAATGGGCTAAAAACTTAGTGAATTTAAAAATCTAACATTTGTCTGCTTGCATACAGTTGCATACAACTAGGATTTTCCCATCGAATAGGTACATACCTTATATCATTTGAAAGGTCTTTTCATTCTCATTCTTATGGTGTCGTGTATGACACATGTATGATATCATCCTGGACTGCTACAAGCATTTTAAAATTAACAACATAACTGTTTCTTTAAAAGTTATATGTTCCTATTTATTTCAAGTTGAAGTCTTCATATTTGATTTTTTGTTTCAATTTTGTTATTGAACATCATTAATTGTAGATAGTTATTCCCCTTTCCCATTCAGACCTTAATTGAAGACCGATTTGTGAAATGATAAAACAAGTCTGTTCATATATACAAATGAATATTAAATGAAGAGATTAAGAAAAAACACACTAAATGTCATCAAGGTAAGGAAAGGGTACAAGTTTTTTCAAGTCCACTTGCACATGGATCCTGGTCTTTTTGGGCGCACAGGGACAGCGACGTGGTGTGTCAAGGTCGATGACTGAAAATTCGAGAGCGGTTGTGAGGTTCCGCTCGTTCGGCTCCATTCGCATGAAGACCCGTTTCGTGTGGCACTTTCTCGGGGCGTTCTTGACTTTGACCGTGACCCTTCCATAAAGTGGCGTTCGCATGGACTTCTTATTCATGTGACGCATCGTCTCGATTGATACGTCACTATCTTCATCACTCGAGTAGTCGGGCGATGCAGGGGCTTGGGTGAACACCACCGGCTCGTTTGGTGTTGTCGATCGCTCCATCGGAGATTGGGGAGGTGTATTGGTACGTTCCACTGGCGAAGTGGTACGATCAGCAGTACCGTTCTCAACTGCGGCTTTCTGTTTGCGATCCATTATGACTTGTAGATTTAAAATAATTGTAACTTGTAAACGTGAGGATTAGAACCTTTGATAAGAATTGGTACAAACCTCGGACTTATATACTTTTTAAACAAAGGAAATCCTAACAGCCAATCAGAGAGGTACCGAACTTCCTTAAAGAATATATATAACTATATAAAGGATGTCATTGTTCCAAACTGTTAAGTACTTATCCTCAACGTTCCATAACAAGAAGCATGTCCTCAAAGCCATTATTTTATTTTCAAAATGACAGCCAAGTCATTATGGGAGGTCAGTTGGACATGACCATGCATCTCTGTTGCGGCTGCAAAGTGGCCCTGTGGAAGACCTTGACTGTGTCAGCACTTCAAAGGCGGAATGGACTACCAGTGAAGTGTCCGGTACACGAGTGCGATCATGACTTTAGCAACAATAAAACATTTCATGAATGGTGTGATGACTTCCTAAAGATCATGGAGTCGCCTGAGGGACGTGATCTGTACCCATCCTTTATTTTTCATGCTTAAATTAAACTTACATTGTAAATCTCTTGTCTTTTTCACTTTAAACATAGTTCTGGAATTGGTTTTCTTATTGGGGAGCAACTAAATCATAACTGCACATTAAAGTTTCACATCTAAATAGTGCTACATTTAAAATAATTGTCACAATAGTCGCAATTGAGCAAACCCATTCAAAATCAAACAACGGACGTCTATCGGTACGTACCCAAGTGCTCAGAACCAAACCACACAAGTTCGATCATAGACGTTCCGAAACACAGTGTACTCAACCGAGTGTACCAAACACATGTACCTATCCAGTAAAACAGATCTCATACAAGTTCCTATTCATAACACTGAATTATACATGTACCTATCCATGTACCTATCGATAACTAAATTATACATGTACCTATCCATGTACCTATCCATGTACCTATTGATAACACTAAATTATACATGTACCTATCCATGTACCTATCCGTCGCAAGTAGGGCACAGTTTTCACTACTGAAAGAAATTCACATTACACCTAAATTAATCATTCTAGGTGCATTGACTGCTTTAGTGTTGTTTTGGGAAAAGTCAAGTTGATCTATTTTACATCAGCTCGATATATTTCAATAGCTCAGCGCTATCTTCAGGAGCAAAGGATGACAAGAATGTTTATGGTATGTGATCCAAAATAATAGTGTTATTTTATATGCGTGATTTCTGATTTCTTTGTACATTTTGAATTACTTTTACGAATATTCTTGAAATCCGTTGTTCCTTGCGCTGAGTTACTGAAATAATAATAATAATAATATCACTTTATTTCAGTACAACGAGCGGTACATGATTTCATAAATACACCGTGCTTGACAAGAAAAGGAAAATTATGACAGCGTAGAAAATTTTACAAATGATTTGTTATAGTACGCTTGCTTGCGCTTCAATGGGAATAGTCTGCGTTTGTGTCGTACTCGACCGCAGTTCGAATCCCTCACGACGAAATATTCGGCAATAGGATACGTTTCAGGATTGTCAGCAATTTTTGTTATTAGACGTGTACAAGTCTTTTGCAGTGAATGATGGAGAGACGGTTTCGAGGGAGTATTGCACCAACGTTTAGCCACTTTATGGAGGTGCTCGAACTTTTTGAGTTGACACACTTTTAAATCACAAATAACAGGCAACGAATAGCACAATTGGGAACGAACCAGGCCAGTGTATGCACGCCATAGTATCGAAGAAGCATTTCCATTGTACTTTAAACGTTTAACAAAAGATAACGACCGACAACATTTACCTAACAAATATTTGCAATGAGAGTTCCAGGACAGATCATGGCTAAAAATGACACCAAGGATTTTGAGATCATTGACTTGTTCAATTACAGTTCCATTTATAAAAATCGGTTTATTGTAAAACTAAACAGGCAAGCGACTAACGTCAAGGCTTCTAGTCTTGTCAACATTTATCTTGAGTTTATTTCTGTTAGCCCAAGCAAGAAAAAGATCAACATCACTCTGAAAGGAACAATCATCGCGATCATCAGTCATGTGAATCAATGTGATGTCGTCAGCGTAAGCTATCAGCTTGGTGCAAATAAAGGATGGCATGTCATTGACAAAGACAGCGAAAAGAAGGGGACCCAAAATTGAGCCCTGTGGAACCCCACTGTGAACTTCTTTCCAACTGGTCTGGTAGCCGTTGATAGTGACCCGTTGATAGCGATTTTCATGGAAGCTGTAGATAAACCTGACAATGTCAGGGCCCAGTTTGAGGTCTTCAGATAAGGTCTTCAAAAGGGACAGATGGCTGATGGAATCGAATGCCTTTTAGAAATCTACAGCTAAGATACGGCACGAGTTAGAGGTGGCCAGACTAATATGTTGTAGGGTACTCCGTCGAATTGCTAGCAAAGCGTTGGTGCAACCGCGGTGATCTGTGGGGACAAAGCCATATTGCCTAGAATCAAAAAAGTTGCGGAGATGAGGCAAGAGGACAAAATCTTTTATCAGCTTTTCCAGAATCTTACTGGGGGAAGGGAGAATGGATATTGGACGAAATTCTGAGTTTGAGTTCTTTTTAGGAAGGGGGAGCACATTAGCTAATTTCCAAGGATCAGGGAAAGTAGACGAATTCAGACAAAGATTGTAGATAATCGTTAGGAGATACGAAAGAATGTCGATGAAACGTCTATAAAAACGTCCCGGCACTCCATCAGGACCAACTGAATTGGATTTGCAGCTTTTAATCAGATTTGCTACTTGAGTTTCGTCAACTTGAAAATGTGAAGGAATCGGAGATGAGGGAACAATGAAGCGTTGAATGTTAGAATCGGAGAAGAAGGAATGAAATTTGTCGTTGATGTCATTGGCTTGTTGCAAGTCAACGTTGACATTCTGGGATACAAGCCTTTGCGAGTTTATGATTTTCCAAGTCTGGGTCGGAGAAAGAGACTGCATTTTGGAATAGCAGCAACCCTTGGACTTAAGGACCGCTTGATTAAATTTCTCTCTAAGGCGGAGATATTTCGAAAAATGACCACGAGAAAGGGCTCTGTCACGAGCGTCTGAAAGCACTTTCAACGAAGGGGTTAACCGAATAGGATCATTAGATCTCATACGTACAGTTTTTTCAGGAAAGAAGGTTTCGTAAGTATATTGTATCAGGTGTTGAAACGTAAGAACAACAAAATTTATGTTTTCACAACACAGCAAATCGTCCCAATCAACGGAAGAGAGAAATTGATGACAACTAGCAAACGCGGAAGGAGAAAAAGAACGAACCTTAACTTTTGTAACGGTAGGCGGATTACAAACAGTTGATTTTATCAGAATACCTTTGTGGTCAGAACGGCCTAACGGAGACAAAAGAGACGGAACTTCAAACTTATCAGGCTGGTTAGTTGCAAAAACATCTAAAATATTATTTCCTCTAGTAGGAGTTTGTACAATTTGCTTCAAGTTGTTAATAGTGCAAAAATCAGAAAAGGAATGACGCATGTCATTGATGTCACCCGTCACAATAAAGTGGTCAAAGGACAGTGTATCGATAAACTTTTGCAGGAAACTTAAAAACACATCATGGGCGGTACAGGAACCCCAGTATGGATGATAAACGACACTGACATAAGCTCGAAAGTTTTCAACATAGCAACAGAGAAGATCGATAGAAGATAGCAACTCCACCTCCATTGTTGTCACGGTCAAGCCTGAAAACCCGGTATCCTGGTATGGAGATTGATCTGTCATCAACGTGATGATCTAGCCAGGTCTCTGATATGCAGATCAGATCAACGGCAAATTTCAGAACACGAAGGCGAAGGTCATCGATCTTGTTAAAAATTGACCAGGCGTTGAAGACCATGAGAGAAGGGACGGGAGTTGGAGGGTGTTTAGGGAAACGGTGTTTGGGCGAGGCAGTCGCATGGACAGGTGAGCGCACGCGGTTGTCGCAGGAAGAGAGGGCAGCGGGCAGCGATGGAGCTTGTGATGAATCACGATCAGCAACGGGAGGCTTGCGTAGGATTTTGTGAAACCACAGGCAGCGACGGACACGCCGGGTGATGGGGAAAACGCGTTTCAGACCAAGAAGATCCGATCTGGAATACTGATGTCGCTCAGGTGACATAACAGATAGGGAGATGGCCAGCACGGATAGAAAGCACGCGGCGACCAAGGGAGTGAGACAGCCACATAATCCCATTAGTCAAACGGGAAAAACAATGCGAGGGCTGCGAGGCGAGTGCTGCGAACACAGATGCATACACGGAGCTAGGCTGGCACGTAGGAGACGGTTGGCGATGAGTCAGGCCAAGTTAGGGAAATGGCTGTCGGAGAGAGGCCAGAAGGCAAGGATTGCGACGAAAAAAGGCAATGATTGAAGTAAAAAATAAATAGATCAGCAATCCGTCGTGGGTCTTCAAAAATGTGATGCGATGAAGTGGTAGCAGACAGCACGAGGAGTCGAATCATGTAAAAATTTTCTACAAAGTCAGACTCGTGAAGTTGGTAAAACACGAGTATAATTGCACAGTGAGTGTCCAACGGAGCCGATGCTGAGATACGACCGCACGCTACGACGACACGAGTTGTTATGAATATGTTGAGCTGATGTAAATCATCAACTTGACTTTAACGAAAATGACAGCAATGATTCTAGGGGTTTTCGATTGTAAACATCTGAATGAATTCGTTTGACGATACTCGTATGCATAAAGTTCTTATTTCATTTAATCACATATTAAAATATGAATTAGCATGCTGATACTTACATGTTGCGACGAAAGCAATCGACACAGGAACATGAGAAGCATTGAACTCGAAACACCAAGTTGAGAAACCAAACGACATTGACTATGGAGATAATACAGATTGTTCTGCTCTGCTGATTTCTCCCGATTTTCACTTGATAGATGTATCAATCTCCTTAAAGCTATCGGATGAAAGGTTGCTTTCGTTCAAGGAATTCTTTACCATGTCGAATGTTGCATAATTTAATCCATGTGTCACTAAACTTGATATTGTGCACGATAAAATAGGCAATACTGAGACACGCTGGTCTCTGAAGACAGATGAAGGATAGCAGTGGCGTGCGTAAAGTCCACAACATTAGTGCCGGATCACTGCTATATTTGACGTAGCATCATATCATCATGTGCGTTGCTCGCTTGTGTGACTGGAAGTGAGAGTCAGCGTCATCGATCCATCTGTAGCTGTCGGCAGGCGAACCCGGACAAAGACAAATGCTGCCGAAGCATGGAGAGGGATGGAATTGGTCTGCTAAAGCGAGAAGGGCGGGGAGATTGCGCAACGGAACCTGTCTGTGTAAAAGCTTTGAAAATCACATCACTTGCGCAGATTTCAGTGACTATAGTATAAGCATACTTATATATAAGCATGATTATAGTAGTAAGTATACTACTGAAAGCAAAATGAATATCTTTTATAATTGGTTACTTAGGTTAACCAAGGTAATGAAATCATTCGGAAAGGGTATGCTGCAGAGTTGATAGAAAAACACGCAAGCACACAAAAAGATAATTTATTTCATTTGAAGACTTAATTGTGAAATGCGAATTTCTTTCTTGTGAGATTTAAGTGACGGTTTGCAATGCAAAAACATAATGTCGCTTTTTTTTGAGACTACATTTTTTTACATCGCATCGAATGTGTCCAAATGCATAGATGAGAATATATGAGAGATTAGATCGAACAAGGGGAAATGGAGAAAAAATGAGAGGGATATGAAGAAGATTAAGTGGAAAATAGAAAAGACACGGAGTGAAAGAAAACAGAAAAGGGGATCGAGAGAAGAGGATCGTGGAACTGGGGGATAGAGATGAAAGAAATTGGGATAGCAGCAGAAGGAGTTGGGATTTATGAAGACAATGGGAATAGGAAGAGGAGAATAATTGATGAGAGAATGAGTGAATTTTCCGTCACACAAATTAAATCTATGAATTTTGAGTTTGGAAAGAGACCAATCGCATTACTAGACATCGAGACATTACTAGACATTAATGAATTTAAGTGGGATAAGATGATAAAATGATGAGCAAATGATATGGGAATTCCATGTCAGATCCCATCAAACGCCCACATGGTCTGATGGTGGGATGACGATCGCCCACGCAATATCCATGAGCAATGATGGGAACTCACTGTTACGTACGTTTTTCACTGAGACTTGATATCGATATGGGAAGCATCGGAAATAGGGCGACAATTCGATATCGGCAAATGAACGACTAATAGACATAATATCGATATGAGAACCATCAGAAATAGGGCGACAATTCGATATCGGCAAATGAGCGACTTATAGACATAATATCGATATGAAAAGCATCGGAAATAGGGCGACAATTCAATATCGGTCGATGGGCTACAAATCGCTCACTTTTCGATTATGAATTGATCGGAAATTGCACGATTTCACGATTGAACGATTTCTCGATGCTGAATTGAGAAAACGCTTTGAATCCGAGCATTTTCCGATCAATTTTTACCACCGGGAGAGATCGTAGAAAGTCGTGCAATAGCTCATTTGAAAGCTAAGAGTGAGAAAAATGCAGTGGAAAGCTCAGTTTGGTCCACTTTTCCTGGGTTTAGGGAGGAAAATGGCAGGAAAATGTCAGAGTTGGAAAAGTCAGGTTTTAGATGTTTTGGGATGAGAAAGTCCATTTTTCGGCATGAAGGAGTGCTCGGATGGGAAAACGGAGTGCGAATTCGGACGTTTTGGTCAATTTTGGGTCTAGGCGCATGTTTCCATCTCCATCGGAGAGAAAAAGTTCTGACCCCGCCCTCTGGAACGAGACTTCAAACTTTGGTTGTATAGATCGTAGAAAGTCGTGCAATAGCTCGTTTCAAATCTAAGAGTGAGACAAATTCAGTGAAAGAAACGGCTTATTCTTATCTGCCTTCGTTTAGAGGTGAGACGTCATTGCAAATTTTTCAACTTTTTCCGAAAAACGACAAGTTAAAATTTTTACGATGGCTGTGGGCTGTAGAACCAAAACGAAGCATCGGATGGGAAAATGGAGGGCAGATTCGGATTCAGCGTCAAATTCTACATGGAAATGGTGTATTTCCAGCTCAATCGGAGCACTAGAACCGCAGATAGACGGGTTTTTAGTGTTTGGATGATGGGTATTACGTCATCAGCTGATCGCCACACACTATATAAGCTGGGAACCGACAGAGACTTGTCATTCAGACGAGAGATTGCCAACGGTAAGTCGTCTCTCTGAGCTCCGATGATAGCTTCGGACATTCCAAATTCCGGGTTTCTATAAGAAACCGACTTAGAAATTTCATTCCTGATATCAGCTAAGGCGTCAGACTTAGAGGTTCGCCGGGAGATGGCCTTCATCTCCAGGCCATAAAAGACTCCAAAACTTTAAAGGCTTGTAACTTTGCTTCTACAAGTCCGTTTGACTTGATTCAAAAAAGGTTCGGTCGCTATTGACCTGCCCTAAGTGATCAACTACTTATAAAATTTCATAAGTAGTGCTAAAAAGTTAAAACATTTAAATTCACTAGTTTTGGAGGTTTTCCGGAGTTTTCGACCCTGCTGAAGTCAACGAAAGGATTTGTCATGATGTCTGAGCCAGTCTTCTCATGTCTTACCATGATACAAGCAGCTTTTCACTAAAAGCGAGCAAGACACGGAGAGTTTTGCTGTAATATTCCACTGACAGGGTGTTCCTTCGGGACGGCGGATGATGCCGCAGTGATAAGTGTGGCAAGCGAGTGTGTCATATTTTAGACCGAAACCGCTGGGGCAACTCATGTCTCATGTTGGGCATTTGACGCAGTTCTCAACGTAGCACTTTGAACGCCAATCGGTTGAGTCTTAGCTATCTTGTCATGGGTGGCCTCTAAACATCTCCATTGCAAAACGCTTGTGAAGTTGCTATCCCTCTCTACGGCTTGCTATCAAGATGATCAAAGCAACGACTTGGGATGTTTCCTCTTGTAAATAACCCCACCGATTTTTATGTCAAAATCGGGGCCCGGATACCAGCACAGTAACATGACGCACGCTCTGTCCGCCCGAGGTTGGATTTGTGGGTCGAGGCCTTGGAGCTGGGATAAGATCCCCTCTGAGTAATGCCTGTAACGGATTCAAGAGCTTAACACCCAAACGGTTGCTGGCTTGCTATCAGGCCTTTGTGAAATCTCGTCTAGCCTCAGTAACTCAGGGTTGGCAACGTGTATCGTTTGTCATTGTAACTTGGTAAAAATGAGATGGTTACTGCAGGCATTGACGTCAAACCTTTTCGCGTCATAGGGTAACCAGTCTTTGTGTTGGGAGTTGGTAACTGAAAGCACGGTGACTGCCGATGCCCATACATGGTAAAAGCGTCGTTGTCAAGTCAAAAGCATGGCCAAATAAGGAAGGTCTGAATCATGGCTTTGTGTCAGAGGGGTATTTTATACCGCGACTTTTCTCTAGTCTTCACTCATGTTTCAAGTTGCAAGACGAACGGTGAGTGCTCTGACAAGGTTTGCTATCAAACTTTGGGTTTTAGGATAAAACTAGGAATCATACTCTTTAAATTTGGTTGACGATTTTATTCCAACGTTTGCTATCAAATGTTTGATGACTTAGTCTTTCAATGCATATCAGCAAGTAGTATCCTGTAAACACTTGCTATCAAATTTTACTCTATCTTTACTGAATTATCATGACTAAGCAGTGTAATGCTGGAATGCTGGTTGGGAAATGCACCTGTGGCCGCATCGCACAAGGTAGCGATCTGAAGAAACATTTAAAAGCTAAAGAGGGGACGATGGGTCATGAGAGGAAAGTGATGTTGAGGTTGTGTGTGTCTTTTCGGATATGTGCGATGGGGGATGAGGCAGAATTTATGAAGGCGCATTTGCAGTGTGAGAGTGGGAACATCGGAGAGAAGGGGTTTAAGTCGTGGTTTGAGGGAATATTGTTGGCAATGGAGGAGAATGATAAGGATGTAGCTTTGATTGCGAAGGGGATGGCTGAGAAGAGTAAAGAGGATACGAGTGAGGAAGTGGAGTTGAGAGCGGAAATTAAGAAGACTGATGAGGTTGATTTGGATGCGGTGATGGAAGATTTGTTTGGGTATATAGCGGATTTGAAGGAAGAGTGGGACGCGCAGGAAAAGAAAGACAGGAAGGAAGTTGTTGAGCCTGTAGCGACATCATCGCCTAGGAAAGAGGTGCATGATATGGAGGCGTTTGTAAGGTTGAAGGATCGTATGATGGGTATGGAGAGTGTGAATAGAAAAGTTTTGAAGGAGAATAAAGACCTGAAGGCTAAGGTTGAGGGTATGAAGGTGATGAGAGAGGAGTTGGAGGAGATGCGAGTGAAGGAGCAGGAGTGGTTGAAGGAAAGGAGTGATATGATGAAGCGAGTGAAGGCGGTTGAGGGCTTAGAGTCGGAGTTGATGCGTGAGAAGAATGAGGTGGAGCGGATGCGAGGTGTCGTGAAGGAAATGGAAGAGACGAAGGTGATCAACAGGCGGTTGGGGAGTGAAGTGGAAAAGTTGCGAGAGGTTGAGAGAAGAGTGAAGAGGAAGAGAGTGTATGAAGTCCATCTTCTCCTATTTGAAAATAATGCATGCGATGCCCCTTCCATTACAAGCGACCTAAATCAAACAGGAGTGCTACGAGGGCGACGGAGTTCGATGTCTCCACATGAGTATGGATATTACCGGGCAGCTTGAGGACTTCGTCGTCCGAAAACTTCGCAAGAAAGTTCCCAGTAAGTTACTTCAACATGATCATTTCCTTGCCGCCTCTAATCTCCTATTCTTTTTCTTTCAGAGTTTTTGCAATAGTTGATGAAGAGAGGAGTGTCGGTGGACGGAGAACGACCCATGTGCTCTTTTAAGGGCCGACCTTCTAATGCAGCTAAAGCGGTCCCAAGCCCGCCACATATCTTCGGATATGGAATGCAGAGGGGAAGAATAAATGATAAATGGAATGAAATGGGAAGCCACCCTTGCACCACATGCAACACATCACAGACTTCTCTCTTCGCTAGTGAACAAGCTCTGAACGTTACTTTATTGTATCGCAGTCGATTGCTATACAAGTATTGAAGAAAACGTAAGTTACTAAAATCAGCAGAAAAAATATAGGGAGACATGTGATGTTCATAATATAGTTATTTCGAAGATTGATCTCAACATGATAAACCATTGATGAATAATACTACCATGAAGGGTAACAAGTCTGCCGTTTATAGAAATCAACTACATGGTATCAGTAGAGACTCGTTGCCTCTAAAGTATAGTTAGCAAAAGTCTTCATGAAAAAATACTTTATTTGGTCTTTGATTTAACATCATTGAAACCCACTTTACTAATAGCAATGACAATATGGCTTATTTTATTCAGAAGCAAATGATCACCGTAACCATGAAAGTTGTCCATCCGAGAAATAATCTTCCGCAGATGTCGTGTATAAAACTCAGAAGCATCAGTAACATATTCTTGTCCGTAGGAACGAAATTGAAAGTCAACACTTTCCGCTGCTTCACCTTGTGGAAAATGAGTGTAATTGACATGTGCAATTAAGTGAGCCTTGATGATACTGTCTTTGAAATAAGATATCAACTCCGTAAATATTTCTCGTGTGTAGTCTAAACATGCTTCCAATTCTGTCTCCTCCCTTTGAAACTCAAGGATGTAATCTTGTATTAAGCCTCCGAAGCACTCTTGATGAAAACGAATCGTGCAATCATCATGTTTCAATGTATTGACTTCAGGTGCCATGGTTGAGTCTATTGCTAAACATCATGTTTGCCTAGGATGATTTCAATAACTTGTTACAAATGTGTGTGTGCACATCAGGAATTCTAGCTCGTCTGTGATTTGACGAGAGGTTTCATCCATTCACCGCTTAGGAAAATCTTATAAAAGGCAGTGCACTAGCTCTGCTCTTCACATTTATCTTTCACAAGGTGAGTGTCGGTGAGCTCCTGCTATCAGGTTGTTTTGACTTGCTTTCAAGTTGAATAGTCTCTTGCTATCATATCTTCTGCTCATAAAACATATCATCGCTGTAATACCTCCTTTGCTCGAGCGTTCCTTCGGGACGGCGGGTGCTGCCGTAGAGGGATTGCGTTGCACGGGTTGTTCGTCGTTTGTTAGACCGAAACCTCTGAGCCGTTGCTCATGTTGGGCGTTCGACTTCATACTCAACGTGACGCTTTCTCTCGCCAGGTCAGAGTACTTCAGCCATTCGACAAAGGTTAGTTTTTATGATATGGAGTAGAGTGAAATGTAATTCATTAGATGTCACTTCAATGATTGTTCCCATGATAAACGTTGACTAGGCAAATGAAACGATTCTCATCTTTCCTTTTCAGTGATTGAAATCTACTATCGTGTAATCTATAATCATTCAAAAATGGAATTCAACAAAGTTGAGAATTATCGCATTGCTGCTGAGATGGAGAAGGCTACCATCGATCAATGTAAGTATTTGTAACAAGGTTGACTCTATTACTAACATCATTAGGGTAGACATCCTCATTAAAATCAAAGAGCCCCTACCTTATTTTGTTCATGTTTAAACCGAATCCAAATTTTACCTCTGCTCATCTTTGCTGTCATTCTTTTTCAGTACATGAATGTATTCGTAATGGGGAACCCGTCTCCCAAGAAGTAATCGGGGAAGCCTATGAGCGGCTTGGCAAGTGCAGGTATCTTTAACATTTCATATTTATAATGATTCAGATCCTCTGCATCATCCTTGTCTCATTATCTAATCTCTCTTTCCTCTCTACAGATATGGCGAAGATGAAGAAGTGGGAGGAAGCCGCGAGGCGGAAATACCACGATGAATTTCCAGCCCTACCTTCCCACCCATCTACCTCCGCTCAAGGTGCGACTCCTCTCTCGAGCTTGGGCATTGTCATCGCCCCACCTTCAGCGCCTGCTCCGCTCGCTGCACCAGTCCCTGCTCCTCGTCACCACGTCCCTCCGACACCGAAGCCCAGGACTCTCCCACCCACGGCTCGCGTCCCTCTCCTGCCTACTCCGCGTCCATCGGTGTTGCCGGAGTTGCAGTCCTTAGATGGTAAGTAATCATGATTGGGAAAAGGGGGATAAGACTTCAAACTTGAAATTGTGATCATGTTACTAATCTCCTTTCTCTTTTTCTCAACAGATCTGGCGGCCTACCTCCTGGACGGCGACGTTCCCTCTCGTCCCGTCATCATCCCAGCTTCGTCACCACCACCTGCAGCGACCGAACTCCCTCTCCTCTCCGTCAAGTCGGTGGAGAGATTGTTGGAGCAGGAGGAGTTAGAGATAGTGGGAGAGGAGAGGGAGACTGAAGTCGAAGAGAAGGAGGACTTTCGATGCCAGCGGTGTGACAGGGTCTTCGCCTCAGCCTACAGTTTGAGACGTCACACCGCTGGCCATGCCTGCAGGGGAGGAAAGCGCCGACCGATCCCTCAACGGCCCAAGTGTGAAGGTTGTGGACGCACGTTCTACAACAGCACCAACTTGCGAGTCCACATCGAAGGCGGTTCCTGTGGCAGTGTGAGGCAACCACCAACGTCATCAGGTAGGAAGCATCCTTCACCGCACGTCGGCTTTTCCTGTTCTTCGTGTCAGAAGACCTTTCCTACAGAGTTTGTTCTTTCTTCGCACACACTGTCACACTCATCCCACTGAGCTTTACATTGACAACAACGTCACTCTAAGGCTGAGGAAATTTTCCCTTGAGAGGCTCGTTCGTGACTATGAGTTAGAAAGCTCTGAAGCTGTGCAAGATATTCATCCTTTCTTGATGAATAATATAGGCTTAATACATCAAATGTTGGCGAGCTTAGATAGATTTCTACTCAAAGGCATGTTCTATCTCACTTCTCGTTTCAATAAGGTAGACAGTAGCACGGGAGAAGTAGAGTCCACTGTGACCATTAGGATAGCCTCCTGTGCTAAAATCCTCAGAGCTTTCTATAAAACGGGCGAAAGGCATCTCGAAGTCAATCGTTAGAAAAATGACACATAGGGACTATCAAGATGCCTTAGATTCTCTTCAAATTAACAAAGTAGAAATGACCATTTTAAAATCACAGTCGCATCAAGTCAGAACAATGACGTTTAGTAAACGAGGTCTCTCAGCTTGGGAAGACAAGCGATGCTGGATGAGTCCTAACCACTCATTACCGTACGGCCATCCAGACACTCATCTACCTCCACCCAAGAGACAGAAACTTTCTCCTCCTCCGTCTTGCGATGTCTGATGATGAATGCTTCTTCTCTGTTGTGGTTGATGTTTTGCTTTTTCGCTCCATGGCGTTTTCTATGGGGTGTTGTGAGTGAGTGCCTTGTAACATTCGTCCAACTCCTGGTCACTTCATATCATGACTGACGTATCAATTGGTTTTTCCTGACTTTGTTTTCTCCCTACACATGAATGACTTTGTTTTCTCCGGTGATGTGAGCCATAAAAACTTTGTTTTCTGCTACCATCAGTATTAACTTCGTGCGGTGCTATGAAAATCGGTTGTGATGATGAATAACATATCATGTACAAACTGTCTCGTTTTTCTTTTGACATAAAGATGGGATTCTCACTCAATAGACAGAAGTAAAAGTTTTGATCATTTTGCAAGATGGGTTAGAAATAAAGTTGATGATTGTAAAGTTAGAAATAAAGTTATCACCATGTCGCTGTTTGTAAGATAGGTGAAATATAAATGAAGTCAGATTCACTTCACTGCTTGTAAAGTTAGAAATATAGTTGACGTTTGCAAAGTTAGAAATAAAGTTGATGATTGTAAAGTTAGAAATAAAGTTATCACCATGTCGCTGTTTGTAAGATAGGTGAAATATAAATGAAGTCAGATTCATTTCACTGCTTGTAAAGTTAGAAATATAGTTGACGTTTGCAAAGATAGATATAAAGTTGATGATTGTTAAGTTAGAAATAAAGTTATAAGCATGTCGCTGTTTGTAAGATAGGTGAAATATAAATGAAGTCATAAGTATTTCACTGTTTGCAAGATAGGTAAAGCATAAAATAAAGTCAAAACCATGTTAGAGTTTGTAAGTTATCATCCTCACCAACGAATGTAGCATCATGACAATTTCTTCGGCTTAGGAAAACATCAACCACTTTGCTGACTCATGTCTATAAATAGCTCTGACTCATGAAGTGGTAAGGCGCCAGTCAGTTAGATAAGAATCTAATCAGTCTTGTTCAACCTTTTCACCGACACGTGTGTGGGCGTGTCATTCAACATCGATGGCGCCTCACGTCAGACAGCGTGACCTTTTCATCGACATGTGTGTGGGTGTTATTTATCAGACAAAGCGATGGCGCCTCACGTCAGACAGCGTGACTTTTTCACCGACAAGAGTGTGGGCGATAGTTCATTGCGATGACTCATTTAAAACGCATCATGTGATTAACACGATTCTATTAACTGTGACTCATACAGATAACGCATTAAAGATTTAACAATGTCAGCTACTTTACTGATATCACGTAAACCAGTCATGATACAATGTCCGTTGTGAAACACTGCAATATGTACAGGATGCCACTTCCGAATCAGAGCAGCAGGAAAGAGTTCAGTTTCATAAAATATACAATGATTACTGGTTTTAATGTTGGCTAGATTCACTAACAACTTCAATTGAACAGACACTACTATATTCTTCAATGTCAGGGGACTGAGGCGTAGATGAGGCATGAGTGTTCGCATTTTCTTGACGACTTCGTAACACATGGACTGCATCACGAAGTGAGAAAGGTTTCCTAGGACTTTGATTTTGCCGCAGCGAAAGATTTGAAGATTTCGACCGTTGCTCATGCGAATGACCAACATTTGCGGACGACCGCGATGATAGACTGAATCGGGAAGATGGGTATGCAACTGTTCTAAATCGATGTCTCTTCTGAGATTCATTTCGCGCATTGCGTTGATGATGCGGATGGGGAACATGACTCACAAATGACATGAGGGTTGAGTGAACTTCCCTTTTATACTTTTCCCATAAGGGTTTTGAAATCACGATGTAGCAGTGATCATTATGTAGAATCATCTCTTGAATGCGAAAAAATACAATGCCTTCTCCTACGTTAATGACACCGCATGAGTTGGATAGGATAGCGCGATGCAACTTTCGTAGTTGAAAGCGTTCTAGAGTTATCTGAAGTTGACGTTTCGTATCATGAAATGTAACACACTGACGTTTCCATGATACATAGAGGCATGCTGACAATTTCCACATGTTTAAAACCTGAGTGAAGAAGGGTATGCCTAAGAAAGAAGGAGAGAGTCATGCTCATGTGTGGCATGGTGAGTGTACATTTTCTTTCTTGATACGGTGGCCGTTAGGCCGTGGTCTCATAAAGACCGATGGTGCGTTCTCAGTGTGTGGAGAGTGTTACTGTAGTTGATCATCATCAACATGGACATCATTTCTGAAGGTTATGGAGACAAGATAGTGATTCAACGTAAACAACTTTCCGTCCTTGCGCGGACCCATGTAGATGGTTTGAATTTCAATTTCGAAGGAGTAGAATCCTTTTCCCAAAATGGGGAGTGGTTTGCAATTGAGTAAGTCGAATTCGCTGCCCTCCTTTTCATGGATGATGAGACAGTGTCTATCCATATGAACATACATGTATCGTCTTTCCATGATGGGAACTTGTGGCCGCTTCCCATTGTGTCGAACAATTTCTTTGGGAATGGTGAGATTTTCTTTCAGGAATGTTTCAAGAGTATTGAATTGTAACCGTGTCCAATAGTCTAACGGCACACACACGGCCAGTCCATACTTTGTTGACATAACCTTTAGATAATCTATCCGATGACTTGGAGTTTTTATGGTCACGGCTTCTCCATGATGAGTTATCTTTTCATTGAAGTCATTTTTACCCGATGCTGATGGCTTCGAGCAACTGCATGGTTAGCGCAAGAACGGAAATGATTGCCGTGAGCTCAGTCGTCCGTTATATAACCAGACCTAGCTCCAATCACATGCGTTTACCTTTTCTCGTTTTTCCCTGTCTTTGTTACGTGACAAAGAGTTATCACATGTGAACTTTTGACTGCGTTGGTGGAAACCTTTCCTATTTATACACAAAGGCGTTCTAGTCCTCACAAAGACTTTAGTGACACATCCCTTCTAGCGAACAAAGACGCATTCATTTATCTAACAAAGAAGCCCGATAGTAATGCACAAAGCGCAATGACTCATGTTACTCTATACACCATTACAAAATACTCAGTGAAAAGAAATTTTTATTGCATCTACACAATGTGTCGACCATCAAACAAAGACGTGGATGTAAACACACTCAGTTGAATCATGATATGTTTAACAACGTACGCATTTCCTTCCAACGTCTCTACTATTCTCTCCATAATTTTCTCCATATGACGACCATAAAATTGATCACTAAGAGTAATCCATTCTGTGCAATAAGATCGAAAACGAAGAGATTTTTGCAAATCTTTCAACTGTATATAAGCAACGAGTCTACCCTTTACATCTTGAGGTTGTAAACTCTCCATCAATCTTTTGAAGAGAGGAACGCTTTCAGTTAGCACTACTTTCATATCATTCGTCTTCATTTTAAATGTAAGTTTCCAATCTTGTAAAAATCCATCGAATCCTTGTTGATCAAGTGTCAAATGACACATGTGGCTACTTAAGGTACAATGCGCCATCATAAACGTTGTGACTATAGATTTCACATTGCTTCAATGACTTCCACTATGAATAAAACAGAAATAACAATCATGTTCCACTGTAAGTTTATTCAACACCAGACAAAATTTACAAGTACAGAATACACTTCATAAAATGATCATCATTCATTCACAAGAAGTAAAAACATGTTTTACATAGACCCATGCTGTTGACAATAATATAGATACAGCTCATAAACGTCATAGAGACTACAATGCCAGCGTGAAGAGAGTTTTGCAATGTAGGTAGCTTTATTTCTAGTATTACAATGGGATGGTGGTCTGTAAAGGTGATGTCTCCCTTCGAAACATATAGCTATGTCAAAAATCATTGCATCTCTAAACTTCTTTTGATCACAATGCATATGACAGTCTTGTCTTACACGATCTATCCAACATGGTAAATATAAATTATCAATGTGCAACTGAAGTGTTGCTGCTTCTCGTTCAGAATCATTTCCTAATATTTTAACAACATGAAAACCTGACAGCCACCGTTTGAAATCACTTATCAAATACGCTTCATTTACAAATCCAATATGAATCAAAATAGAAGGATCAAGTTTATGCACATGACGTCGTGACCATTCGTCTTTGTGTGGAGGACAGTAGGCAAATCTATGATATACACTAACAACAGTTTGATCACTTTCTCTCATTGCAATAGCACTCAATTCCTGCATGGGTGTTCCCTCACTGTCTATGAAGATGACAACCTACAATATCAAAAAAACTTAATTACAAGATAATACATTGAGCACGAACTTTACTAGGATGTCTGTCCTTTACATAACAAAAGATACATACAACATGATTACAATGTTTTATTTGAACATAACGCGCAAGACCGCGTTTTCCACATTCACTACATACTAACTGATTACAATACTTAAGATTTCTCTTTGGTGGTATCACTATCTTTCTTTGATGTGCGACGACGTTTAGGTTTTGTGACAGGTTCTTGACACTCTTTGACGCAAGAATCAATGACTTTCTCAATGTGATCAAGTCCTGTTAACTCAGGTTGATGATGAATTTGAGCAATGCGCAAATTGAGAGAAATCAAATTCCCGTCAGATTGATGAGGTCCCACATAAACAGCAGGCACCTCAATATGAAATGAATAAAATCCTGCACCTAGCGATGACAATTCTGTTTCAACTGACTATTCAACTGTCACTCCTGAAGTGACTTTACAATACTTGCTTTGCAAAATATAGCAGCGAGTGCCACGATACAAAGGTTTATAATAAGCAGTTTTCTTTTCTGGCCACAACTGTAATAGTTCAGTAGGAATAAGAGCCTTTTGCCTCACAACGTCTTCTGAAATGTCAAGCTGCTGACGCAACCAATTATCAATAGGGATACTCAGGTTTTGACCGTAACGATTTACTTGCGTATCCACTTTTGGTAAGTATACCGCCGGCGTTTGAAGATAGAGTCGAACACCGTTGTAGCGCACCTGTTGTTTGTAGGTAGGATAGCCGTGAATTACCTTTTCAATTTTCGGATTCCAAAGCTCGAAATGTTGAGGATTCAGGGATGCAGCAGTTGGAGTAGGATTCATGGCCATGGCAGTCTGTAACGAAAGAATACCACTAAGTACATTCATGATCATCAGAGAAAAGAAAATTGTTAGCATAGCAGTGACATATGAGGTGGTCCTTAAGAGGACCTTTTGGAGCGTTCACATGATTTAAAGCTTATCACCAAAGTCTAAGTCTTCGTCATCATCCAGTAAATTAAATGTCTTGGGCTTAGGACCCGAATTGAGTTTCAAATCCCTAAAAGACTTAAAGGTAAAGCGTCTAGGTGATGGAGGTGGCGGTGGTGGTGATGGTTCAACAAAATAAGCTTGTACAATCATCGGCCACACATTCCCCTGCGTCTCTCTTCTAAAATGTTGGTAAGGTTTAGGCCACACCGTCATGACACTCACTTGTAAATTTGCAAACAAGATTGATCAGACAAAGTTGAGACGGAGAATGCCTTTCGCAAGTCACACACGCTTTCCAAGTCAAGAGAATGAAATGAAGAGAAAATGGGGAGACGTCTGCTTTTATAGTCTCCTGCGAATCCACATTTGACACTATGAGAGCCAATCAGAGACCTCCGTTTCTCCCCTGACTTCGTTGTGGCAGGGAAAAGGAGGCACGCGGACGTCTGACTCATGAATGCTTTGCCCAAATCTTGTAGTCAAACCTAGTTTAGCACATTGAGTTGAATATGAATGTGTTTTATGCGACATAAGAGCAAGTTGGATCCATGCTCATTAAATGAATCTAGTCGAGATGCAATTTTCGCCATGTGTCGCTGATAGAAATCTTTGGGATCATGTATCGTCTCTGCAGAATAGGATGCAAAATGAAACACTACACGCTCACCTGCATGTTCGTCAGTCACTTTCTCAAATTCAATCTCTGCAACTAATCGTCCTTTCACATCTTTATTTATCAAACTGTCCATGAGCTGTTGGGAAACGAAGTAACCTTTAGCGATAGCAAATTCTAAGTCTGCCTTTTCATGATGAAATGAGATGATGTAGTCCCTAATCACACCACGAAGACTTTGTCGATGAAAACGTAGTGAACAAAATTCATTCGTAAACTCTACTGCTTCTGTCATCTTTCTTCCTATCACTTCGGAGACATAGCATGAATGACATTCAGATGTAACATGGCACGCTGATTCCAAATCTGGTCTCTGTTTTCCCGTCCGAGGCTTGGTTCACCCGCTAGAGCCGTTTTCGTAAAAATTCTAACTCTGTCGTTTTCTCGCCAATGTCCCAAATTTGTCTCAATCTCAGCTTTCAAACGAGCTATTGCACGACTTTCTACGATCTATACAACCAAAGTTTGAAGTCTCGTTCCAGAGGGCGGGGTCAGAACTTTTTCTTTCTCTCCCTCTCCGATGGAAAGACCCAACATTACCTAAAACAATTGACCAAAAACGTCGCAATCGCACTCCCGAAACCATCCTTCATGATCCAAAAAAATGGATTTCCTCATCCAAAACATCCAACACCTGAAACATCCAAACTCTGACATTTTGACTGTTTTCCTCCCTAAACGAGCTATTGCACGACTTTTCTCGATCTTACAACCAAAAAGTGAAGTCTCGTTCCAGAGGGCGCGGGTCAGACTTTTTTTCTCCGATGGAGATGGAAACATGCGCTAGACCCAAAATGACCAAAAAAAACCGAAATTCCACTCCTCGGTTTCCCATCCGAGCACTCTTCATGCCGAAAAATGGAAAATCTCATCCAAAACATCCACCACTGACTTCCCAACTCTGAATTTTCCAACATTGACTTTTCCCTAAACTTCTTCCTAGGAAAAGTGGACCAAACTGAGCTTTCCACTGCATTTTTCTCACTCTTAGCTTTCAAATGAGCTATTGCACGACTTTCTACCACCTCTAACACCAAAGTTGGAAGTCTCGTTCCAGAGGGCGGGGTCAGAACTTTTTCTCTCCGATGGAGATGGAAACATGCGCCTAGACCCAACATTGGCCAAAACGTCCGAATTTGCACTCCGTTTTCCCATTCGAGCACTCCTTCATGTCGAAAAATGGACTTTCTCATCCCAAAACATCCAACACCTGCCTTTTCCAACTCTGACGTTTTCCTGCCATTTTCCTCCCTAAACCTAGGAAAAGTGGACCAAACTGAGCTTTCCACTGCATTTTTCTCACTCTTAGCTTTCAAATGAGCTATCACACGACTTTCTACGATCTAACACCAAAGATGGAAGTTTGACAGGAGAGGGGGAGACGTCCTCGAAATTTTTTCTCTCCGATTTTGCTGGAAACATCCCTCCTAACCCAACATTTCACGTTGATTCCGAATCTGGCCTCCGTTTTCCCATCCGAGGTCTCCTTCTACCCGAAAAGCGACTTTTCTCATCCCAAAACCATCAACACCCGCCTTTTCCAACTCTGCCGTTTTCAGAGATTCCACCCTTGCTGCTCCTCCTGCCTTCCTTCCTAACCCAAAATTTCACGTAGATTCCAAATCTGAACTCCAATTTCCCATCCGAACCCTCCTTCATGACGATTTCCGACTTTTCTCATCCCAAACACCACCAACATCCACCCTTTCCTCACTCTATCCTTCCCACATTCCACCCCTTCTCCCTTCCGAGATTCCTATCCTAGCTGGAAAACTCCTTCCTTCCTTCCAGAGGGGGGGGGGTAGGTAACTGTTTCTTCCTCTCGGACCCATTCCTCCCAGCACATCCTTGACGCACTCCCTCACCTCTCTTCCTTCCAGGGGGGGGCTGAGTCAGCATGATGACTCATCGATGCGCATTTTGTGCTTGCGCTTGGGATGGGATTACTACTAAGGCTACTGAAGCTCTCTACATACGAGATTGTGACCCACAAAAATTTGATAAACGGATGCAAAGGATGGAATGTACCCATTTTCTTGACTTAATCTTCCTCTGCTAGACTTTTCTATTTACTTTTATTGGACATTCTTGTAGAATTTTTTATTAGAGCTTTCTGAATCATTTCTATGTTGCATTGTAGGATTTCTTGATAGGATAATTTTGAATTCTGTATATAATTGTTAATGCATGATATATCTTTTAGCAGTAAATAATTCCCTTGATAAAGCCTACGGCGAAAATTTGGGAGAACTACCTAATTGTTTTATTTCCAATGTGGTTTGTTTGGCAAGACAAATCAATTTTGGCCCAGCAGTAGGCCAAAAATTACAGTAAACTTGCAACTTAGTTTGCAATTTTAAGCCTTTGTGATACAAATTTAAACATAATTTGTTGCCATAAATTTTAGCCACAGCAACTTTTTGAAATTGTAAATGTGAATTTCTGAAAATCATCTTGGCGAAAAAAGATGGCGGACATGTCGCCAAAAAAATACATTAGAGCAATGAGTTGATTGCACACTTAACATATTTAAACACTTTGGTCTAGACAAATTCATTTGACTTTTTATTGCAAACTTCAGTGCCTTCCTCTCATGAAGACGTATATATAGGAAGTATGGTTGCGGCGATTGGATTAGACGAGCGGACTAGGGAAATTTGTTTTACCTGCGTTTGTTCAAGAGGACAAAAATGTTATTCGATGCTCTTTACATTGATGCGTACTGAAGTGATGATGAAATTAAACAATTTCTACCAGAATTGGAACAACTGCTCAATAATATGAAACGCAACTAGAGGCATAGAGTAAGTACATTAGGTAGAGTGGTAACCGCGCATTTATTAAATCCCCAATGTGTATACCACTTTCGATTTTATTAAATGAAATCGAGGGGGATGCAGGTGGTATTGTCACCAAATGTTAGATATGCCAATGTTTGCAGTTTTGCAGAAATTACAACGGAATTGACTGATCATGATTGCAATGCAGAAGGAATGATGGTATTTCACAGATTCTCATGACAGCTTTGGAAATTTAATGTTAGTTAAATTAGCAACTCGATGACCTGCTATTACTTTCATGCTTAACCTCATGAGAATCTTCCTACGCGAATTCACAAGCAACCTGCCAGTGGTAGAGCAAAACAACAGAATCAAGGACAAATTAATGATTTCAATCAACTTTGAAAGATGTAAGTGGGTCCACATCACTATTCAGATTCAAGAAATGAAACATGAATTTAGTGAATCATAAATCATGCCGATGAAAATTGAATTAAAAACTTGAAATTTCAGCCAAGAAAGCACGAATAATATCGCGACTTTTTCATGAAGACTTCCATTATAATACAATTTATGAAATACCCTTGATAATCAGCTAAATTTCGAGTCGAGCAAGTGTCAAGATGCTTTACTTGAATCAATGAGAGTATAGTCATTACAGACAGTGATCAGTCAATAATAGACACACAGATTAATCAGAAAGATTTGTCAATAAGTCAGTGAGTCCTCAGGTGTGATAGGAGGCCGAGGCCATACATACGACCCACACCTCACAAGCGTACCCGTTGCGTCTGCTCCTGCGACGGGCGCCGCTGCTGCATCTTTCCTCCGTTGCCTCACGGGGGATTTCTACTGCAGCCGGTTCTTCTCGAAGTCAGCCGCTCCTTGATGGACTGCGCGGCTTCCTGTCCTTAGCTCTGAGTAGAGCACTTGCTTGGGAAGCCTAGATTCTGCCATTCTGGCCATGTGAATACTCGGCCATTCTTGCAAGACGCTGGCGTTGGTTCTCCGGCTCTGCCACCTAGCGCAAAGAATCGCTCGCATACACAGTTGCTGGCATCGTTCGAGCAGTTTTATATCCCGCCGATAGACCGTCCACGTTTCACTGCCGTACAACAATGTCGGTGCAATTATGTATGGTCTTGTACACAAGAACTTTCGTTGAGGAAATCTACCCATGGTTGGTGAAAACACGCTTCTTCAGTTTTTCGAAGGCTGCGGCTGCCATGCTGATTGATGCGATGCATGATTTCTTCGCCAATCATGGTGGTTGCGGTTACTTGACTGCGCAAGTACTTGGATTTATCGACTACATCGAGCCGTACACTATTCACCACGATGTTGGGTGGGTTCACATACGCCGATGTCAGGGCAGCTGGGAAGCTTTAGTAGAAGACGTCGGATTTGACAACATTCATGGTTAGTCCAAGTTTGCTGCATGCGGAGCTGAAAACGTTGGCAATCTTTTGTAGCTCATCCTCAGTACTGGCGCATGCCAGTGCATCATCTGAATACTGCAGGTCGACAATTGTCCTGTGATGCATTAGGGTCCTGTCACTTAGGCGGTGGAGGTTGAATACTCTTCCGTCAAAGCGATGGGTGATTTCTACCCTGGTGGGTAGATCTTTCTCCACGAGCTGGAGCACGGCCGCCATGAAGATTGAGAACAATGTTGGGGCAAGAACGCAACCATGCTTCACGCCGCTGTTGACAGGGAAGGCCTTAGTTTCGTTGTTCACACAGAGGACTGTTGCCGTCACGTCTTCATGGAGCGCTCGGATAGCAGATACGAGAGTCGGGACGGAACTTTGCCATTAAAGCTGAGTGATAGAGGCAGCTTTCACCTGGTTGAATTTACCCTTTTGATAAAATTGAAAAGAAAAAGTTTGATTTTTAGCAGTCACTTTGTTTCATAAAAGAAACCATAAACTTTGTACAATAAAATGGTATGAAATTGGCTCCGAAATAAGTAACCTCAACGAAAGTGGTTGGTTTATTAGCCTTGGAGGACCAGTTAGTTGACAGGTTTCTTATATTTTCTTGACCAATTTACACTCTGTTGCTTGTACATGTAGTTGTTAACGATAACCTCATTTGAATTTTTGTAATTAGTAGCTCACAGAATGTCTACTTAACTTGCTAACAATTTTTTCATAGAAATTTGCGTTAAACTTATCAATCATAGAAAAAGATTAGTGAATAGAAATTATGGGAACATAGAAATATTCGGCACAGATGCGCAAATTGAGGCCATGTGCTATGTACTTCAATACACTGCCCGCCTTGGGCCGATTCAGAATCGCCCAAATTGTCAATTTTTTTCGCTTGTGGCCTTTTCCAATAAGTGAAGTTTTTGTACCGCTCTTGTAATTACACCTTTTTGTGTTCGTAGACGGTAAGTTCTTACCAGACCATCTCTACCTTTAATGGCTTCAATTATTCGTCCAAGGGGCCAATTCGGTCTGGTCGTGTTTGATTCTGATATCAAACAGATGTCACCAACCTTAGGTACTGGTTCTTCAGTTTTCCACTTTTTTCTTTCAGACAGGGTAGGTAAGTACTCGGACGACCATCTTCTCCAAAAATGCGAGAGAACCATTTGCAAATGTTTATAACACCGTCCAATACTTACCTGCTCTTTTTTGTTTTCTTTGATCAAAGGGAATGACCGTAGAGGTCGACCAAAAGCTAAATGAGCCGGGGTTATCGGGTTCAGATTCATTGGATCACTTCCAATGTATGTCAAAGGACGTTGATTAAGCGAAGATTCTATATCCGTCAGCAAAGTATACATTTCAGTGTAATTCAAACAAGCATTTCCCAAAATCTTGCGAAGAGGCTCTTTCAATGAACGATTCATGCGTTCGTAGAATGCTCCTCGGTGGGGACATCGCTCAACAATGAACTTCCAATGTATTCCGTTATCCACAAGAAACTTGTTGACACTTTCGTCGTTCATATATCCATCCATCGTCTTCATCACAGAATATCGGATAATTTTGTTCGCCTTTTTGAAAGTTGTTTGGTTGTCGCTGAAAATTGTTTGAGACCATCCACGGCGATTGATCATACGACGTAAAGCAGCTAAGAATTCTGCGATTGTTAGATCATTTGTCAATTCAAAATGAACCATCCTGCTGTCAGTGCAGGTAAAAATACAGATATATGCTTTTCTTGTGGTACGCTTATTGTAGGATTTCAGATGCACAACTCCAGTGAAGTCTAACCCTATCTCCGAGAAGGCAGGCGATATGTCAACTCTTTCTTCAGGAAGGATTCCCATCTTCCGTCCACATGGCTTAGTGCTCGAATGTCCGCAAATCAAACATTTTCTGAGTGCCCGTCGCACCTCTTCTCTGAAATGTAGGATGTGATATTTTTGCCTCAGAATGGTCAAAGTTGTATCTTGAGAGCAGTGTGAATTAGTCGTATGCATATGAAGAATAAGTTTCTGTACGAATTGATCTTTGTGAGGGATGATTATTGGCGATTTTGTTTCATTTGGAATTGACGAGAGGACTAATCGATCCCCACCAATTATGAGCTGTCGTTGCTTGTCCCATCTTGGATCATGACTTGTTATTGAAGAATCTTTCGACACCGGAAGTCCATTTCTTAAATTAAAGTAATCCTTTAGGAAACGAATTTGTTGTACTCGACGAATAAGACAGTTTTCTGCATCATACAATTCTTCAACACTTAGGAACTCATTCTTGACTTGTTGGTTTTCCAATGCACTCTTCTTCCATCGTAAGATTCTGGCAGTTTCTCGTAGAATTTTGTTATAATTGCTAATTTTTGCAATGGCGTCAGGGTAACCTTCCGCTTTGTCGGTTGTGACAATTATTGTCTTCCGCGGATACGATTCTTTTTCGATTTGAAGTACATCATCTTCTGAAAGGCTTTGTTTTTGAGACTTTGTAGGCCACCTGGATTTATCGAGTATCAACCAAGGTGGTCCTTTCCAATATAAATCACTGGTCTTCAAATCTTCAAGTTTCATACCACGACTGTGAAGATCCGCAGGATTATTCTTTCCAGGACAATGTCTCCAGTCTGATATTGATGTGTGATCATGTATTTCTTGCACATGGTTGCGAACAAAGCTTTTCCACTGAGTACTAGGCTTTGCAATCCAAGCTAATGAAATTTCATCGATCGATATCTGTTTTCCCACGGAATTCATAATAAATTATCAAACTCCCTTCCTATCTCCACTATGTTGAACTATGCGTTCTACATTTTCTAATGTAGAACGGAATTTCTATGAATCAAAATACATGTAATCCAATGGGCTACCATGCTACATTTTTTTACCCTACAATGCACCCAAATTGCAAGTAAGCTTAGATGATATCTTGGGTATAGATAATAAGGCTACACCTCATGCAAATGCCAGTTAAATATCGGTTCACTTGAAATTCAAATGAAGGAAATGCACATAGAAGTAGATAATAGTACTTTCTATGGTATTGTTAATTTCTATGGAAATGCATGACATCAATATTGGATAGGCTATCTACTAGGACTTTGGATGCCATGGAAAGCCAACCACGTTTGTGTTCTTAGCAGATTGTCTATATCGTCACTGGTCCATAGAGTTCATTGACATTTCTTGATCGTTTGATAATAGTGATATAACTACTCCATCTGTACTACCATAGAAAGATGTAGCACTCGGCTTCGCCTCGTATCATATCACTATAATGATGACTTCCACAACTTCCCCAACGGCGTAGCGTGCTGGTCGTATTCTCGTCCTCCTCGTTTAGTCAACTGTACATCACGGCATCTCGTCCTTTCCTTCGTTTTACGTCTATTTCACTAACTGAAATTAACATCATTCGAATCATCAAGAAATTCTCTGTCTTCTGGTGTAACTTTGATGATCGTTTTAAGATCGTCATTCGACTTTTTGCTGTTTTTTATTCAATTGCTGTGTGCTTTGCAACTTCGCCTCCATGTTGCTTTCTCGACCGCTATTTTCCCTACTTGTCGATCTGGTATTATGTCATCGCCTGTAAGACTGCAATACACTCGAGCCGACATCCTCAATCTCCGACAGCCCTACACTCTACCTCGCACACGAAGGCGTCGCTTGTGGTTCCACAACTTGTTGCGCAATCGCGATTCATCCTCTGCTGCCTCCTACGTCCCTTCCATCCTACATCCTATCCCTTATCCAAACATCTCTTCCAAAGCCCTGTGATGCAAACTTCAATGCCCCCGCCGCTGCGAGAATCAAATTGCGTGAAGCCAAACGTCTCAAACCTCGTTCTCCCTCAATTCTTCTATTCAATGCCCGATCAATTTTCCCAAAGATTACCGATCTCAAGGTGAGAGTAGCAAAATTTGACCCTGACTTTGTCTGCGTCACTGAGTCCTGGCTTGACGCCTCCACAGACGATCTTTCCATTTCTCTGTCTGGGTACCGTGTGATCAGGCAGGATCGTGATTCCAACGGTGGTGGAGTGATTCTGTTCTATAAAGCAGCTTTCCTCGCGCCTGTTATCAGCAGTGTGAGACTTTCTGACATCAAATCAAATGTTATTTGTTGTAGGTTTGACGAACTCGACGCAACTGTTGTAGTTATTTATCACCCCTACTGGGGTAAGGTCCCTGCCCATGATGTTATGCTTGAATATTTGCAGAATTTTATAGATAGCTCTCAATCTAATCATTTTCTTATTGTTGGTGATTTAAATGATTTGAGGTTGCATTATAATGATTTTTGTGCGCTTAATGATCTCTGTCAACTAGTTACTGAGCCTACCCGTAAAAACAATGTTCTTGACATCGTTATTACTTATCGTGTTATTTATCCATTGATTATTATTGCCTTGACAACTGATGTGTGGTGGTGAGGGTTTGATCCTGCCAATTGACAGAGTCGCGTAAGTGGCTCGTAGCTCAGTTGGTTAGAGCACAGGTCTAGTTAACCTTGGTCGTAGGTTCGAATCCTACCAGCCGCACATCTTTTGCATGGCAATTTGATCTATTGTTTATTTAATTTCATTGTTGTTAATTGCATTCACGACATGGCTTACGATGCTTTGGTGGACAATCGATCCCCGCTACTTGCCTTAATGTCGGCGGTCACAATTGTGACGTGTTATTTATCCATTGATTATTATTGCCTTGACAACTGATGTGTGGTGGTGAGGGTTTGATCCTGCCAATTGACAGAGTCGCGTAAGTGGCTCGTAGCTCAGTTGGTTAGAGCACAGGTCTAGTTAACCTTGGTCGTAGGTTCGAATCCTACCAGCCGCACATCTTTTGCATGGCAATTTGATCTATTGTTTATTTAATTTCATTGTTGTTAATTGCATTCACGACATGGCTTACGATGCTTTGGTGGACAATCGATCCCCGCTACTTGCCTTAATGTCGGCGGTCACAATTGTGACGTGTTATTTATCCATTGATTATTATTGCCTTGACAACTGATGTGTGGTGGTGAGGGTTTGATCCTGCCAATTGACAGAGTCGCGTAAGTGGCTCGTAGCTCAGTTGGTTAGAGCACAGGTCTAGTTAACCTTGGTCGTAGGTTCGAATCCTACCAGCCGCACATCTTTTGCATGGCAATTTGATCTATTGTTTATTTAATTTCATTGTTGTTAATCAGAAACATCTCTTTGCTCCCCCTATTTGTATTACCCCTCTTGTGAGGTCTGATCACAAGGGTGTTTTTGTTCAGAGCATTGTCCCGAAAACGGTTCTCACGACTAAAATTAAGGTCCGCAGTTGTACTCCTTCCACCCTTTCTCAATGTCGGTCCATCTTTAGATCTATTGATTGGGATCGCTCCATCTCTGATACTGATGACATTGACCTTGTTGAAAATTTTCAATTGTTTCTCCTCACCTGCTACGAAACCTTTTTCCCGGAAAAAACTGTTCGCATGCGGTCAACTGATCCGCCATGGCTGACCCCCTCCCTCAAGGCTCTCTCTGATAGTCGAGATAAAGCCTTATCCCGTGGGAATACCCCCAAATTCATTCAGCTCCGGGAAAAGTGCATTAGTGAGTCCAATAAAGCTAGATTGAAATATCATTCGAACTTGTCTTCCAATTCTGTAGGCCTCACTGACAAGTGGAAGTCCATTAATTCCCAGTTTAATCGCACTCCTCCTCGCATCTGCTTAGATGAGCCCTATGCTCTTCGGCTCAACAGCCAGTTTTCTGAAGTTTTTCAGCAGCCCGACATGGATCACTTTGTGGATAATCGTCAACAATCTCCGCCTACCAAGTTCCCCTCTGTCTGTGATGAGGATGTTTTCAGATTAATAAAGAACTCCAAGTCAAACTCCTGTGGACCCGATGGCATTCCCGGGTATTTCTTTCGGATGTTTGCCGACATTCTCTCCATCCCCCTCACCCTTATCTTCAATTTGTGTTTGAAGAATGCAATTTTCCCCAAACCCTGGAAATTAGCACACATCGTTCCTATCCCCAAGAAGGACAGCCATGATCATCGCCCTATTTCTATACTACCATTTCCAAGTAAAATCCTGCAGAAACTGATTAAGAAACTTGTCCTCCTTCCATCCCTTAATCACGAGCTTGACTCCCGTCAATTCGGGTTCATTTCCAACGGCTTTGGTGGCTGTACAAACGCGCTTCTATCAATCCGTCTAACTATGCTTGAACATATGAGCCTCAAGTCATCGAACATGGTCAACCTGCTTGCTGTTGACTTCCGGAATGCCTTCGACACGATTAGCCATCAGGCTCTGCTAGAGACTCTTCTTCATAAATTTGACTTTAGTCCTTTTGTCATTTGCTTTGTTCGTAACTTTCTTTCAAACCGCATGCAGAGAGTTTCTACTAACGACATTCTGACTCCCTGGAAAGACGTGACCAGCGGAGTTCCTCAGGGATCCATCCTAGGCCCCTTGCTTTTCATCCTCATGATTGATGACCTTCCCCAACTCCCCGACACTCGTTTAGTTGCATACGCTGACGATATTACTTTGCTTCATCTATGCGATCCTGACTCTGTTAATAGCTTTCAGTCTGTGGTTGATTCCTTTGTTTCCTGATCAGAAGCCAAGAAGCTGTCTATTAATGTAAAGAAAACTAAATGCTTAACTGCTTGCCGTCTTTCTCACAGTCCCACACATGTCCCCGTTTTCATCCATGGTTGTGCTGTTGAACGTGTGAATGTTTTGAAGATTTTGGGAGTTTTTTTCGAAAATGATCTTTCATGGAATTATCAATTTCCCTTTTTATTTAGAAAATGCTGCCGTGGACTTTCTCTTGTAAAAAAGGATAAGGAGTAACTGTAGCGACCCGCAAACCATCTGGCAGGCCTATATGGCCTTTGTTTTCAGTCACGTTGCTTACTGCTGGCCATTGTTGTGCGATATGAAAGTTGCTAATTTACGTAGGTTAGAGAGGCTAGATCGCGTTGCCCGTCGATGGGCTGGTGTCTCGGACAAGCAACCTCTCGGCTGTATGCTTGAGAATATTTGTAGACGCCTCATTGTAAAAATTTCCAAATGTAAATATACTCATCCTCTCTCCCAATTTTTTATTGTACGCAACAATGTTTCGTGTGACATGCGACACCAACGTGTTCTTCTGCCTCAGAGGAGGAATCGAGCTTTCTACCGGAATTCTTTTGTTAAATTTTCTCATTTTTCTTGATGCCTGATGTACATGTTTCCGTTCCCTCCCTGTCATATACCGCTTTCGTATTGACCAATAAAGATTTTCTATTTCTATTTCAACTTTGCAAGACTGTGCGCAGCGAGAAGTTCCAGTCGATCTATTGGGGGTTTCTTCAGTGAAGCAACCCGCGTTTTTGCCATTAGATAAGTGACCTCTACCTTGCCATCAAATCTTTCTACTTGGAGGTAGAAGACTGCACCATACGCAGTCAGCGATGCATCAGCGAATCCGTGTAGCTGTATAGACTTAATCTGATCCTTTCGTATATTTTTGAAAGGAGTGCGAGGAATTTCAATTGACTGAAGTAGTTTAATTTCCCCTGTCCATTGTCGGTACTTGCTTTCGATATTTCCAGTTATGCTTTCATTCCAACCAACCTTAGCCTTCCATAACTCTTGGATCAATATCTTAGCTCTGATGATAAAGGCTGCGAAGAAACCAAATACATCGTAGATTAAGCTCAGTTTGCTCAGAATGGATTGCTTCGTAACAATGGCGTCTTGTTTCAAGATTTTCTCTTTCACGTTGCAAAATAAGGTATCACGGACGGTATGCCACTTGAGACCTAAAGATGCAGCAAGCCCATAATCATTTTCATCAAATTCAACAATGAGGTTTTGCAGTCTTTTTTCAATAGGGATTTGAGTCATTACATATGCAGAATTCGATGCAAATTTGGTTAAATTCCAACCGCCGCTGGAAAAGAAGTCAATCAATTCACTATACTTTTCGACAACCTCTGCCTCGGATTCCCCACCTTCGTGTACATCGTCCATGTAAACGTTTTCTCTGATTGATGTGTAAAAGGCTTCTCCAAATCTCTCAACATTATCTTTGGCATGCTTGTGCATTGTAGAAATACACAAGAACGGACTGGAAGATATTCCGAACAAAACTCTCTCCATTGCAAATATTTTTGGGGGAATTCGTGGATTGCAATGTCTCCAAAGGTATAATTGGAATCGATGATGGTCTGAGTTGACTTTCGTTTGTGAGAACATCTTTTGCACATCAGCAGTTATTAATTCAAATCGGTGCATTCTAAATCGTAGTAGCACTGATGTGATATCCGGAAGCAAATTTGGGCCGGTAAGTAACGCATCATTCAGTGAGACGTTTTTTACAGCTTTCGCTCTTGCATCAAAGACGATTCTCACTTTGGTTGAAACACTCGACTCTTTGAAGACAGCATGATGAAGAATGAAGAAATGTTCGCATTGCATCATCTGGTTAGCTTCTCTTTCATATAAAGTACGTAATTGTTTGGCCATTCCTGGATATTATACACTATGTCAAAAATAGCCTCTGGCTTTCTCAGGAATAAAAAAAAACAAAATTTCTAATATACCAAGCTTTCGTATTCCTTCAACAGGGTATTCAATAGAATGCACAGATGTTTTACAGCCGTAAATCAGTATTCAAAATTATTACTTAGATATTTCGAACAGCTCATCAACTACAGACAAAGATAAGGAAAACATGCATGAACTATGAAATGAAGATACAAAGCTAACTATGGTAGGACAATTGAAGGCCGACCAGCGGCTTAAAAATTATCAAACAACTATATATATAGTAAACACTGTGTATCAATTTGTGGAATACAAGAAAGCATAATTCACAAAAAATATTAGAAAAGTATTAAAAGCTTATATAAAAGGAAATACAAAAATGAATTTATCTCAAAAAAGGTAATAATGTCTCGCCGCAGCAACCATTAATCAAATTATTCTCATTATGTATGAAAATGACCTCTAAGGATTTTCTCTTGGCATTGTTGCGTTCACTCTTTAGGATCTTCCAAGATAAACTATTTCGGATATTGGTGTTGTGTTCTTCAGCATGCTGATAGAATTTTGATGAATTTGAGGTTGCATGCTCATTGAGTCTTGCCTTAATGGTGCGAGATGTTTCACCTATATAACAATTCTTACAAATAAAACACGTAATCTTATAAATAACAAATTTACTGTAGCACTGTTCAATGCCTTCCCCGGTCTTGCACGTCCAGCAATTTGCATCACAACGGGGCCGTTCCTTAGTCCTTCTGAATCTCAGACCTAAATTTGGTTCAGTCTCAAAAATAATTCTGATTTTATCGCAAACTTCTGTTCTCTTAGCAAGGTTGATTATTTCGCGGCGTTGCCTTTCTCCATAATAAGGTAATTTTAAGAAAGGTCTCGGTATGGTGTTGTTTTCATCATTTTTCTCTCCTGTATCTGTAAACCTTTTTCGAATGACCTTCATAGGGTAACCGTTACTTAAAAATCTTTGGGTTAACCTTGTTTTACTATCATTCAAATGCTGTTGAGAACAATTTCTTTTGACTCGATGGTGTTCACCTAATAAAAGAGCTCTTGTATTATATAATATGCTTTCTTGTATTCCACAAATTGATACACAGTGTTTACTATATATATAGTTGTTTGTTAATTTTTAAGCCGCTGGTCGGCCTTCAATTGTCTGACCATAGCTAGCTTTGTATCTTCATTTCATAGTTCATGCATGTTTTCCTTATCTTTGTCTGTAGTTGATGAGCTGTTCGAAATATCTAAGTAATAATTTTGAATACTGATTTACGGCTGTAAAACATCTGTGCATTCTATTGAATACCCTGTTGAAGGAATACGAAAGCTTGGTATATTAGAAATTTTGTTTTTTTTTTTATTCCTGAGAAAGCCAGAGGCTATTTTAGACATAGCCTCTCTTTCATTTAGCTCTCTGGCAAATCCGAAATTAGAATACTCCATTATTGCTTTTTCGTAGGTCTCCATTCTTCCAGGATTTTTCTGCAATTGCCTCTCTGTACATTGCAATCTTTTCAAAGCCTCGTGATAATTGCTTTCGAACTTCGGTTTATCAGGATGGAACGGTAGATCAATTTCGTATCTTTCCCGAATGTTGTTGTTGCGTTGAATAGCTGCATTGCTTCTTTCTCATCAGATGTATATACCGTGCTTTTGTCAATTAATCCTATAGCATCTTGGTCCCAGAATCGCTCCAACTTATGATCCAATTTCTCCAAACTGCACGAAGTATTCGCAGATTTTTCCAATAGAAAGCTTGCTTTATTTTTGACTTTTTCATCGAGTAACCTTTTGTGACATGGACCAGCAATAACGTATCCGAATATTGTGTTGATGGCGATAGGCTTGATATCCAGTTCATCATCTTCAGGACGTATTACTGTACCATTCATCAACTGGAAGTAGTAACGGGCACCGATAAGGATATCGATAGGAGATTCAGGTTGAGGAAGTTCATCGGCGAGAGTCAAATTCGAAAGATGAGAACACTCGTTCAGATTTATATTCAGAGCATCA
The DNA here is from genome assembly GCA_907163375.1 of Prostheceraeus crozeri. NCBI lineage: Eukaryota > Metazoa > Platyhelminthes > Polycladida > Euryleptidae > Prostheceraeus > Prostheceraeus crozeri. The sequence continues at coordinate 695,019 of CAJQUW010000318.1, forward strand.
AAAGGAGAGCAAATACTTCCATTTTTGATGTGCCCTTCAATAAGGAATTTCTTTAAAGAATCTCCATTCACAGGAACGATAAAAGCTTTGACTGCTTTCCCTGTTTCTTCAGTATACTCGTGACCGCCAAATCCTTGAACATTGTACGTTCCAGCATTGGTTGTGTCAAGACTCATTTCTTTGACTAAAGATGACGTAAAAAATGTCATATGACTCAATGAATCAAAGCCAATCCGCACTTCTCGAGTTTTATCACCGTTATAAAGCAAGGCCCTAGCTGTTGGCAAAATTGTTTCAATCTCTCCGATATCACGCTTATAATAATTGCCTTTTGCGTTTGCAGTGTCCTTCATTTTCGTGAGCATAACTCTTGCGCTTTCTACTGGCCTTTTCAACGCCTGCTTCTCCGTCAAATGCAATAATTCATGATGAAAACCTGCACACCCTTCAATAGTACACTTACTCTCACATTTGTAAGAGGTTTTCGGATGATTGTTTTGATCTTTCGGTTGTAGACATTTGTTACACAGATCACGCATTCGCAAGTGGTAATTGTACAATCTGTCTTTTTCGTCTAGACCCTTGAAATCATGGCATTCGAACACTTCATGATTCTTCTCACAACAAGCACACCGGATAACTTGAATAGGAGTTCTCTTCTGATTTGCGACTAAAGAATGCGCTGATGACTTATCTTTTCATGCAAAATGATAGTCATCGCTGTTATGCTTTAAGTTATGGGCATTGCGTTTATCAATAAATGTTCTGCTATTTGCATTTTTGTTGTCGTGATCATTTGATTCTCTTGTTCCCTTGCGCGACGAAAATAGGACTTCCTTTGCATTCAATTTTGATTCCAAAAATGAAAACAGTTGTTCAGTTGATGGGGTTCGATTCTTTTCGATTGCAGGACTTACAACCTTTTCTACCCATTCCTCTTCTAGACGAGTAGGTAATTGGCGCTCAATAATCTGTAAAAACAACTGGCCTATGCTTACATCATTCTTTTCGATGAAAGACCACTTAGCCCTGGATCTATCGAGTAATCTTTGTAGTCCCATATAATCATCGGCAGACCGACTTGACTCCAGCAGAGAACTGACCAGCTTTCTTGTTGTTGGTTCAGGTTTTCCCCAACGATGTTGAATATGTTTAACAGCGGCATCGTAATTATCAGCAATAAGTTCATAACTATCCAGCGTCCCGGTAGCACTTCCACGCATTGAATCCTTTAGATATTTCATCTTATAGAATTTGAAACACTCACATTGTTATGAACAAGGGGCTGGAAGGAATCCCAAAACGTGGGAAATGTCAAAATATTGCCAAAAATAGAGGCAGTTCTACATTAGGCGGCAATGGACCTGCGTTCTTTTCTTCATCTTCGATTTTCTTGCATTGTTGAACATATTTCTTGGCTTGTGGCGTAGTGGAATAAAACTGATTAGAAATTTTCTTGAATGACTCTTTTATCTGAGATCGGAATCGGTCATCTTGAAAGTGGAGTATATTTTCATCAACCAATTTTCGAAGTGAATTTAGTGAAAGATCACATCTTGCAAGTAGAGATTCAACTTCATGATATGAATGACTACTAGAAATGAATGAGTCGACGGTATGGAGCAATTCTTCTAACTCACAAATCAAAGTATCAAACCTGGATAGAAAGTTCTCTGGATTTACATCACTTTCTCGAGTTTGATGCACTTGAGAGGCAGAAACATTACTATTTTGAGATTGCTTCTCTAATGTCTGTAGCAACTTTGCTTGCGTTTCCTATGACGACTTTTTGAATTCCAATAGAAGTTGACCGAATATAAGTTGATCACATCTGCGCTCTTCATCCAATCTCTCTTGCCTTCTTCTCTCTTCTCGGTGCTCTTCTTCTAGTTTCTCTTGCTGTCGCACAAACATCAACATCAACTGAGATGTATCAAAATCCTTCGATTGTGAAGTTATTTCATCGCATTCATTTGATGCACGACGTGAGTCTAAATAATCTCTGCGACGAATTTCTATTATTCTTTCAATAAGAGTTGCTTTGTCTCTATTAGTTTTCACTCCCTTTTTTCGCAATTCTGCTTGTAAGTCTGCTTTTGTCTTAGTGACAAGTTTGCTTCTTATCTTTGAGATGTACTCTTCCACGACGACATTCTCGCTTGCAGAAGGTTTGTTACCGGCAAATGCTCTTGAACAAGACATGATTTATCGCAGATTATGGGATAAGTGCACTTTTTCGGTTGATTGACAAAAGGGTAGTCACTGTAAGTCGAAGAAAATATATAAGAAAGATAAAGCTTAGTGATAGAGGCAGCTTTCACCTGGTTGAATTTACCCTTTTGATAAAATTGAAAAAAAAGTTTGATTTTTAGCAGTCACTTTGTTTCATAAAAGAAACTATAAACTTTGTACAATAAAATGGTATGAAATTGGCTCCGAAATAAGTAACCTCAACGAAAGTGGTTGGTTTATTAGCCTTGGAGGACCAGTTAGTTGACAGGTTTCTTATATTTTCTTGACCAATTTACACTCTGTTGCTTGTACATGTAGTTGTTAACGATAACCTCATTTGAATTTTTGTAATTAGTAGCTCACAGAATGTCTACTTAACTTGCTAACAATTTTTTCATAGAAATTTGCGTTAAACTTATCAATCATAGAAAAAGATTAGTGAATAGAAATTATGGGAACATAGAAATATTCGGCACAGATGCGCAAATTGAGGCCATGTGCTATGTACTTCGATACAGTCATCGGTCGAGAGTAGAGAGCTGCCTCAATAGTTTTCGTATTCTGATCTATCTCCTTTTTTGTAGATGGGAACAATCGTGGCGTTCTTCGTGTCACCGGGCAGGTGTTCTTGTATCCACATGCCTACAAGCAATTTGTGCAGGCTATCTCTGAGAGTCATCCCGCCGTACTTGAGGAGCTCTCCAGGATTGTCATCCGGGCCAGCAGCTTTGTTGTTATTTCAGATGATCCATTGCCTGGTTCACTTCATCAAGTGTGGGTGGTGGAGCAATGTCCGATCTTCAATGCATGCTCTTCAATTTCATTCAGGATGTGAAGGTCGTGATCAGTATGGCGGTTAAGCAGTTTGTGCCTTTCTTGGATCGCTTGCTGATCTTTCAGGAGCACACTGTCAGCAGATTTCAGAGGTGCTTGTCCAAACTTGCGTAGCCACGAAGACTGTTTTGTATTTCTCGAGTCTGCAAGTTTTTTGGAGTTCAGCAGCCTTTTATTTCCATCAGTTATCTTTCATTTCTCGGATGCGAGCTTGCACTTCTTTCTGTATCTCAATCAGTTTAGTTTTGCGATTGCAAGTTCTTGGATTTTGCTGCCACTTCACAAAGAATTGAGAGAATTTCTATTTTGTTTTCATCAAACCAGTCCTAATGTTTTCTCTTGAATTTCAACAGTTTCCTTACAGGTGTCCGAGATGGTTTTCATCTCCTCCCACATTGAGTGAATCTCCGCTGGATAGATAGGTTCTGAGACCTGGATTTTAGTCCAGGCAGTCTCCAGCGAATTGCAATAGTTTGAAGAGTAGGCTCATCTTGTAGAGAAAATATCCCTTATCAACATATCATGCACCTGTAGATGTAAATTGAAGCAGATTTGCCAAGGGAAAAATCTGCAAGTATTTCCATCACCAAAACATCCATGTTAAAGTTGCTTCAATACGAAAACGCATACAATAGCATAGAATAATTGCTTTTTTAATCACATTATGACTTCTCCAACAGTACGCAGAAACAGGCCAATAGGATTATGACTTATGTAAACTTACCTTTCATCTAGATACGTGAAAATTTATGCGTTTTCATGAGAGAGTAGTTGCTATAGAGTATGTTATAGTGAGAAAAATGCTCGTAGATTTTTCTCCTGTCATCAATCTAAATCAAGAAATTTTAGTAATATAAACTGCATACGAGTAAGCCTTTATGAACACATATTTTTCTTATTTTATGAACTGAGAAGCATTTATGAACGGCTTAACATTTTCATTCAAATCATAATTACTTCTAACAGCAAAATCAAAAGTTTTTAAAACAAATCAATTCTTATCTGCTTATGAAATTCAAATAGTGTCTTAATACACTAGGTGACATGCTACGCTCAATCACGCGCGTAATTCACGCGTGAACCACGCGTAATTACACATGACCCCAAACATCCGTGGCTATGCTGCAATATAAGTTAGTATAGTTGGCAGTCCTGTTATATAGACTTTGCGTCTCATGTGTCTGCATGTATCAGAGAGTAGTAAGGAATCCTCCCGCCTGCGCACAGCGCCCCCCCCCTCTGGAGCGCGAGTTGGGTTGGTGTGGTTCTGGGTCGACCGGCCGGGTGTGTCTTGGTCGACCGTCGTGGTTGTTCTTGGGCGGCAGTCTTTGTTTTTGGTGTGTAGGGATGGTAGTAGGTTTATTTTGTGTTTAGATTTGATTTCCTGATGAAATTCTGGGTTGACATGTTGTGTTTCTTGGGTGTAGGTGTGGTTTAGGTGTGTTTTAGGTGTGTTTTTGTGTGTTTTTGAGTAAGAAACTGGCTGTAGCGGCTAAACGAAGCCTCGTACGTGAAAATGGACGGCGGATTTGGACTTTTTGGCCAATATTGGGTCTAAGGGACTTGTTTTCAAAGTCGTAGGCCAAACAACGAAGAACTTCGACCCCCCCTCGGCAGCGACATTCCAACTTTGGTTCTAGAGATCGTAGAGAGTCGTGCGATAGCTCATTTGAAAGCTAAGAGTGCTACAAATTGATTGGAAAGCACAGTTTGGCCCTATCTTCCTTGGCTGAGGCTTGAGAGTGACATTGAGACTTTTGGCCATGTTAGAGCGCCGTCAGAGGTTGAATTGGTCAGTTTTGGTCTGTAGCGGCTAAACGAAGCCTCGTACGTGAAAATGGACGGCGGATTTGGACTTTTTGGCCAATTTTGGATAACCAATGTCTGACCCCCCCTCGGCAGCGTTTCTTCTAACTTTGGTTCTAGAGATCGTAGAAAGTCGTGTGATAGCTCGTTTGAAAGCTAAGAGTGCCACAAATTCATTGGAAAGTACAGTTTGGGCCTATCTTTCATTGCTGAGACAGGCTTGAGAGTGACATTGAGACTTTTGGTCATGTTAGAGCCGTCAGAGGTTGAGTTTTGTGTTTTGGACTCCAGCGGGCGAACGAAGCATCGGACGAGGAAACTAAGACCAGATTTGGAATCAGCTTGATGCCATTGGCCAATGAGGAGCACATCCACTGAGAATCCAGCATTTCTCTATAAATAATGAGGTTTTCAGAGTGACAATCAATCTATCTTTGAGTCGCACAGGTGTCGGACGCACGTTCTCCTCTACATTCGTATTATATTATCCATCTGAAATGGTAAGTCGGAACCTTCCTTCCTCTCCTTCCTTGAGTGTTAACTTAATAGCATCTCTTTTATTTTTAGGCATCTACTACATCTACTACATTTACAGGACAAGATAGTGTTCAGACGTTACAAGGATCTCTACAATCAGATCGTCTTATGTTGAGGCCAGTAGAAGAGACAACAAAGGTACATAATCCTACCCCACTACAGCGTAAATTTAGACAAGCCATACGTTATTACGATCATAGCATAGTATTGCAAACGGGAATGATTCCTTCCACTGAAGTGAAGATATTGAACAATCAGTATGGGGACTACGTAGTCATTCCTGTGAATCCATACATTCGTCGCCAACTCGATATTATTAAAGAGTTTGCAACATTAAATATGGACATCCCTACTCCCTTTAGCAAGGAATGGTAGGCGAGAGACAACAATGATACTCCATATAGAAAGATATGGGATGGTAAAAAGCTTTCTTTACCACTATCGCATTGGTGCTCATACTATAAAAAGGAAGGAGATGAAGTGACACCCATCAGATGTGAAGACCTCGCAGAAGGTACTTGGAATATTGCGGAATGTGCTATCAGTGGAATATATTATGGCTATCACCAGAACAACAAATTAGCTTCTACAGGGTGAGTCAAAATTAGCCGTGAATAATAATAACAACTTTATTATTGTTCAACTGTTCTCTATATTCATAAAACTTTCTTATTTGAAAAATCTGTGTAGGGCCTATATACAAGAAATAATTTTTCAACTAGCAAATAATTATAACAATCTTAAGCCTTCAAATAAACTACCATTGGCTGACAAGCACTTTTGCAACCGTTTCGGGAAATCTCTGAAAGAGTTTCGGAACATTTTGAGAGGAATTGCCGTCATTTCCATTTGGATTCTATTTTTTCAGTTGTATTACAGAAGGGAAGATCACATTCTGAGGATGATATACTCGACTTCGAAGATAAGACCAGAACCAGTAGTCACATGTCGTGAGGTCAGGTGACCGTGCCGGCCACTCAATAAAGCCTCGCCTACCGATCCACTGTTGGGGCATTTCTTGATCCAAAATTTGGCGGGCGTTCACACAGTAATCGCTGCTAGCCCCATCCTGTTGGTAAATCATCTGCTTGTTTCTTTTGAAATAAGGAACAACTTTTTCACAGAGAATTTCACAATGTCTTTCCCCATTCATTGTGCGAGCGTCAATGTTTGTGTCAATAATTCCATTGAAGGAAATACAGGCCCAAACGGTAACTGAGGGTGTTTGCCCTGGATCTCTGAATCTGATGTGAGGATTATCCGTCGACCAGAAGTGAACATTATGTTTATTAACTTGTCCGTTCAGATGAAACACACATTCGTCTGAAAAAGTCAGCTTTCTCGGAAACGATGGATCATTGGTGAACCTGTTTTGCATTACTTCGCAAAACTGGCGCCTTCGGTCGTCATCTCCATCAACAAGCTCCTGGCAATACAGTGGCTTATAAGGATGAAATTCATTCTTCTTTAGTATTCTAGAGACGTTGGACTGAGACAATTCTAGTTCTTCAGAGAGACGGCGAGTGGATGTTGTCGGATGATCTCTCTGAACTGCACTCAAAACTCGCTCTTCGCTTTCCTGGCTTTCTGCGGACTTTGGTCTTCCTTGACCTGGTCTCTGATGCACAAGAGAACCTGTTTCTAACAGTTTGTTTTTCCAATCAATCAGGGTTTGTCGAGGTGGTGCTTCTTTGTTGAATTCAATGCGAAATCGTCGCCTACATTCCTCTACAGAACAGTTGCCTGTTGCAGCAATTACCCAAGAGGTAATCAGAACTCGCTCTTTAATGGTGTATTCCATCTCTTATCACACTACATTAGAAATGAAAAATTGTTAGACAGATTGACTTACTTTCAATACGAATCGATCACGCAGTCATGGGAATGATGATTCATATCTGTTTACAACTGTCAGTGATGCAAAACTTCCTAAGCATGAAAGAAAACCTTTTTTTTGTTCACGGATAATTTTGACTCACCCTGTATATCGATGCATGCTCAATCCAACCTATATATACCAAAGCAACCAGACGTTCATGACATTATTGATCAAATCCTCAACTAGAGCGGTACAAAGCGCAAGTCAGAGAAGAATGCTTCCGCTAAACGCAGGCCAAAGAAGGAGAATCAGTAGTCCTTACTCATCTCCACCTTATGACAATTCGCTCATGTGCTTTGAGTGTCGTAGACGTGGACTTATCAGATACATTTTACTTCTTCGCTGCCATCATGTTATTTGTGTAATTTGCTTCTAAAGACTTGGTATTTATCAGCCGTCACTCTTTCAGGAATTGCAACGTCGTAACTTTATTCGAAATGAAGGAATTATTCGAGCTGATAAGATAGAGTCCAACGATGTCGTTGTATTGGATGATCTATTGAAGGAAAGCAAGAATTCTAAAGACGTTGCAGATATGTTCACTCGCGTAGCACATCACAAAAGGTGCTTTATAATCTATATCACGCAAAATTTGTTTCCTGATGGGAAAGAAACCCGCACACGAAACCTGTATACGCACTAACACGCTATCTTTAAGAATCCACGAGATAGAAGTCAATTTGAAATTTTAGCGCCACAAGTTTCGCCAAGAGGTTCAAAAGCCTTAATTGAAATTTTTCAAGCAGCAACTGAAAAACCACACGGTTAATTATTTATTGATTTTACACAAGAGTGTCCGGAAGAATTTGGATTTCGAAGTGATATTTTGAAAAAGCCTCTGATTATCTACAAACTATGAGCTCCTTTTCTCGCATGATTGTTATTCCTCAGGATGAATATGTGCAATTGACTGCTTTACAGCAAGTAAAGCAACCTCTAGCAAATCAAATTTATAAGAAAGAACTGGATTATCAGGAAAATGCACATATTAAAGATCCATATCGCGCAGTTTTATTACAATCAGAAACTGTTGAAGAATTGAAAAGTTTGAAGAATAAGATGCGTGACTCTGTTTCGACTGCTACACCGTTAGCATCTCGTGCACATGCAGCATTGAACCATATCTCAATGTGAATGATAGAGGTGAAATCATTACAGATGATGATAAAATTATAAGCGCTTCGCGTTATGAAGACTTGATTCAGTGTGCAACGCGCAGAAAACGTCGACAAGGTTATGTCCCACATGGTTGGCCATATTTTCTTCAACTATTGAAAAAGCATAATGTTCCAAAATTTGCATTGAATAATGAAACATTGAAAGAACTTGATTCTACTTCAGAAGTTGATACTACTTCAAATGTTAATTCTTTTCCTAAAATTAGGAGTGTTACAATGCCAAGAAATTGGTTTAAGAGTTCACCTTCTGCATCTCCTTCCACACTTACTAAGATAACAAGAGGAAGAGAACGACGTAGATCTACACCCTCTAGGCAAACAAGAGGAAGAGATAGACGTAGAAGATCTCCACCAAAGAAATATATGTTCTCAGACTATTAATATGAAGCAGATGTGTTGCATGCCATGTAATGAACCGCCGGAGGTGCATTTTGATGTAACATGTACTTGCTGTGCCAGCTCTTACAGTGAGACTCCTAAGCAATGTGAACATGAACGTAAATCTGCTAAATCTTGTGGCTGTTGCAAGTGTAAAAAGGCCAGAAAGTAAAAACATGAGAAGAAGGAGGAAGAGTCAGTCGTCATCACATGAACTTTTAAAGTCAATATATTATGATGTAAAACATCCAGCAGGACTTGCATCTATAAAGAAATTGTCAAAAGCGAGTGGTCTTGCAAAATCACAAGTTAAACAATGGTTAAAGGGTCAGGCTACCTATAACCTCCACAAACAAGCGGAAAAGAAGTACTGTACCCGTCATTATATTACTCATGACATTGATGAACAGTGGCAGGCAAATTTGTGTGACGTTGCCTCTATTTCAAAATATAGCTCGGGAAATAATTTTATTTTGACAGTAACTGATATTTTCTCGCGATATGCGTGGGCTCAACCATTAAAAACTAAAGAAGGTAAACGAGTAGCAAAGGCATTCCAGTCAATTTTTCAAGAGGATCGCATTCTAAAGAGAATTCAGAGTGATCAAGGAAAAGAGTTCAAAAATCAGCATGTGGAAAGATTGTTTGAGAGATATGACATTGAGTTGTTTAGTGTAAAGAGTGCCTATAACTATAAGGCTGCATTAGTTGAACGTTTTAACCGCACATTGAAAAATCGCTTGTGGCGACATTTTGCTGCCAACTTAACACAAAATTGGACAAAGATTCTACAAGATACGGTACATGCCTACAATCACTCTGTGCATCGCTCTATTGGAATCAGACCAGCAGATGTGAATGCTGACAATGTAGATGAAGTGCGTAAAACATTCCAACGTAAGCGTAATAATGCAAAAAATGATGTAAAAATAGGCGACAAAGTTCGCATATCAAAAGTGAAGAGCGTTTTTGCCAAAGGTTATCTCCCGAATTGGACAGAAGAAATTTTTACAGTTTCAAGGATTAATCAGAAAGACTCTCCGACCACCTACAAGTTGAAAGATTACGACAATGAAGAAATTGAGGGTAGCTTTTACCGCGATGAGATTGAGGTAGTCAGTGAAAGTGAAACATATTTAGTAGAGAAAATTATCCGTTGCAAAAAGCGTCAAGGCGAAGAATGGTGTCTTGTTAAATGGCTCGGTTATCCTTCAAGTATGAACTCTTGGATGCGTCGTGCAGACATTTTTCATCAAAGTGATCGCAAGTGATTTATACAAAACTATAACTTGCAAGTTCAAGATTTAAGTAATGAATCCGACTGCATCGTTTTATTCACGTCCCTCCCATGTAAGTGGCTTGGGTACAATTTACAGTGGTGCTCGCCGTCAACGTGGAGGTAGTATATTTGGCGCGCTGAAATCTGTTGTAACTCCTCTCTTATCTACTGTCGGAAAAACTTTAAAACGATCTGTTTTAAGTAATGATGTTGTCTTTGCTGGCGATGTTGTCAATGATATTGCCAGTGGAAAAAATATAAAGAGTAATATACTAAATCGTGGGAAGGGATTCGGATTCAGAGCATTACAGGAATCCTTAACTCGTAATCGACAAAAGAAAGTACCTAAACGAATGAATGTTAGAAGAAAAAGAAAACAGCGCGGAGCTGGTAAGAGGCGAACTTCACGCAAATCTAAGAAAAGGCATTCACGCAAACGCCGTGCGCGCTCTAATCCTTCATCGCGTGCTAAACGACGACGCTGTCATAACTTCTAATCATGGACTGTAAAACTTCAAATTTTTGTTTGTTTGATCAACAAGCGATACAGACAGATATTCTTAGTTCAAGTATTGTAGATTATCATCCTCGAACTGCTGAGAATACTGGCCTAATTGAATTTGTCATTCCTGGCGCTAGTGATGACTATATTGATTTTAGTTATGCGATGGTTGATGTTCGGTTTAGAATTCAGCAAGCAGATGGTACTAACATCGATGCAACACATAAAGTTGGTCTGAACAATTTACCGCTGGCAACACTATTTCGTGATGTTTCTCTAACTATTGGAGAGCAACAGGTAGAAGGTGGACAAAGCGATTATCCCTATAAAGCATATTTCAATGCCCTATCACCGTTTCATCCGTCAGCACAAAAGAGTCATATGGAAGCAGTGGGATGGTATAGAGATGAAGCAACACAATTTGATAGTGAGACAAACACTGGTTTTGTAAAGCGATCTGCTTTGATTAAAGATAGCAAAGTATGTCAGCTATATGGTCCACTAAATCTTGACTTCTTCAGACAGTCAAAGTTTTTACTCTGTAACACCAGCATGCGAGTCAAACTTACATTGAACAAGCCTGAATTTTTGTTGAATGCATATGCTAAAGTTGTCAATTTTAAAATCCATGTGGAAGATCTTACGCTACACATTCGTCGAGTGGTAGCTAATCCAGGTGTAATTAGAGGACATGCTGAGGGTCTTAACTGTAGCAATGCCATTTATACCATTCAACATACAAAGCTTCTCACATTTACTATTCCTAAAGATCAAAAGAGTTTTACGAAAGATGGTTTATTTCCATCAGAAGCACCAAAACTCCTAATGGTAGCAATGGTTGAAAATGATGCATTCAATGGCAATGTCAAGAAGAATCCTTTCAACTTCAAACACAACAGTTTGAGCGACATTGCTTTACGTGTAAATGGTGTCAGTCATCCTGGACACCCCTATAGACCAGACTTCTCTTCTTATCAATTTTTGCGCAGCTATGTTGATTGTATGAATGTCTTTGGCTTTTACAACACAGACGACACCAATGGGCTTACAATGAAAGAGTTTAAGAATGGCTATACTATTTATGCATTTGATTTGACTGCCGACAGTGATATTAGTGCACGTTATCGTCAAGCTAACCTTCCTCATAATATTCGCTTGGATCTGGAGTTTAAAACAACGCTAGCTGCGACGATCAATGTATTGATTTATGGAGTTTTTGATTCAAATATTGAAATAACTAAGTATCGTGACGTGATTCTTCACTATCATCGTTAATGAGTTGGTTGAATGCTGACGATATTAAAGCTAAAGTACAGCGTAATGCAGATGAAGCTACGTTGAAAGCTTTTGATAATGTCTATTCGCTAGATACCCTACCAACAACAGTAAAACAGTATCCCATCTCTATTGTATTGAAAATTCAGTCAAAGAATTTAGAAGGTGAACATTGGAAAGCTATCTTTATTGGAAAAGACAGACGCGGTGAAATATTTGACTCTCTGGCTCAACCTCCAAATATACCAACACAGCAGTGGTTCAGAAAACATACTATATACAATACTACATACAATATCAACGAAATGAGCGCATACTACAACATCCACTTTCATCAACTTGTGGTGCTTTCGCATTGTACTTCATTTTAAAACGTTTGCATGTACGTCGATTTAAATCTGTTATTCAAAAGTTTTCATGTAACCCATCTTCTAATGAAAAGATGATTTCTAAGTTCTATAATGATTTGAAGTAAAACATCATCATATTGGAATAAAAATTGCTTTTATTTCACAATCCGCTGGGTATGTACATATTCGATTAAATGGTCTAGGATTGTATCTGCTTGCACTTCTGATTTCAGTCCAGTAATGATAACTTTACTGTTGTGAAAGATTGCAATATGTACAGGATTCCAACGATTAATGAGAGCTGCAGGAAAAAGTTCTGGCTCATAACACAAATTGTAGCTGCTGCTATGAATCTTCGAAAACGATACATTTTCACTCAATTGAGTAGAGATCACCATATTGTTCACAGTCAGATTCGACATCACACACTTCTCCCTCTTCCATATCCGGCGTAGTTGCTTCCGCAGTTCTAAGCGCATTAACCGCGCCGATGAATGAGAAAGGGCGCCGAGAATTTGTACCGTCCCGTTTGGAAAGAGTTGAAGGTTCCGTAAATCGCTCATCTTCACCACTAACATTTGTAGTCGACCCGGATAATACTTGCTGTTTGGAATTTGTTGATGTAATGTTGCGAGATCGATTTTGGTATAGAGTCTGATGTGGCGGAGAATGTTGACGATGGTGTAACGATGACGTCTCATGATGAAGAAGTGAGTAAATAGAGCGATGTATCTTCCTTTTATACTTTTCCCAACTACCTTGATGAAATGTGAAGCAGATAGAAAGTTGGGAATGATAGATTTGTATTCGTTGCTTTTTAAGTCGCAACCATATGCAATTTCCTATGCGTGAATGTTTTTTCATATAGAAGTATTTCAAGTCCTTCATGATATGATTTAGGCACTGAAAATGTCGATATGATGAAGCAAATTCTCTTCTCATATTTCCAGTATAGTCTTTGAAATAAACGTTTTGATCATAATCAATCTCAACATGTTGTAGGGAATCTAATTTCCAACTCTTCATTATGGAGCGTAACATTGTGTTAAAGGTGGTGTCTGATTAAGATTTGCATAGCAAAGCGATGAACTCTCGACGAATAAATGACATAATGGAGCGATCTATCCAACTTTTATATTTTTCCTAATTGTATTTGCGAAATGAAAAATAGATTGAGGAATCAGAATGACAGATTTGAATTCCATTTCTGTAATGTTGAAGCCAAACTTGATTACCCAAAGAGATGCATTTTAGCGTTTCAAAATATTCCAAATCCCTCATGATGTCATTAAGATTAAAAAATTGTCGCCATGTTAATGTAATTCCTCTCGATGTATTTCCATGAGAATTTTTGAAATGAACGTTTCCATTGCTATCCACTTTGATGTATTGTTGAGAATCCAAACTCCAAATCTTCATGATGTTATGCAAATTGGTAATACATAGATCACCAGAATATGAAAATGTCGTTTTACCATATTTTGCTTAGCAATGCAGCAACAAATAGATTTGCTACTAATCGAGCCGCTATCTTTTCTACTCCCATTGATAATATACAACAGCTGAATGGAGAGTGGGAAGTAGGGGTCACACAACTTGTTCACAGTAACTGTGTCCATACTTTTGATCATGAGGTGATGACTATTAATATGAGACCCACAGCTGCTTACCAATGTGAAAAGGGATGCCGAGTATACATTCCACAATGGCCGAAAAAAGATCTTCTATCATGTCAGAAATTCGTATATGATTTCCTGAATAAAGCGTGTAAACACATTGTCCAATTTACGCCGCACAATGGTGATCATAATTATGTACATCATGTAGTTGATAAAGATTGGATTGTTCCTTTGAGTTCCAGTTTAAGAAATGATTTAGGTTACCTCGCTAGCACCTTAACCCCTCGACTGCTACCAAGAAATTTGACAAGAGGCTATGTGGTGCGGATGACTGGGTATTCAAGTCATAAGGATGATTCCGTTATATGCAACCTGACGAGTCCTCCTTCGCGTGCTGTAATTAGCTGATAAAGCAAATATAAGAGTGGAATGAAGAAGTTTCAAGCTGTTCGAAGATTAAGATCGGCGCTGCAGGGAAAATGAAAATTATTCAATTGGCAAACATACTCAGATGATTTATGCATAGGTTGAACATGGATTGAACGATTTATGAAGGATGATAAAGGAAGAGATTCATAACAGATAAATTGGACAATCAAGTGGTCGAATAAATATATTTTATTGAATACAATTAACTCTGCTCGCGATACTTTGATGCTTTCTTGAATAGCGGGGCAACATCAATGAATGGCAACAATAAGATTTCGCGGTGTCAAAGTAAACAAATCTATCTTCTCGATGCAAGTAAGTAAACAATATAAAGATTTCTCAAATCTCTATTATTTCTCTTAAAGAATGATACTGAGCTCAGTATTGTCAACAGACTCATTGGTTCAACAGACTTGGTGGTTTATGTTTTGTTATTGAAAGTCTTGTTGCTAGCTTATTTATCAAAATAAATTTTATGAATTCTTAGCTAACAAAAAGTAAAATTTTGTTTCCATTATCATTTTATTCAAACTTTGACAGACTGAATACCGACCAGCATAACCGTCCTACAAAATGTCATACAGAAGAAAACTCACGATAGATCAAATCGCTGAAATGATTTGTTTAACTGACGACGAGGATGAACCTGAGTTTTCAGACTCTGACAACAGCTTTGACAGGGATGGGGATTCAGACAGTAATATGGATTTTTTAGAAATTTCCTTTCCAAGAGTGCAAACGCAAAATCCATGTCGATCAACATCGTCGTTCACTTTCATCAGCTTCAGCCACGTCATCGACGTCAACAACCCCGGTTCTACATGAACTTTCTACACCAAACGAAGAAAGTTGGCGGCTTATGAGCGAAACTACAGGCAGCAGATCCGAAGAAAACCCTACATTTATCGGGTCTCCTGGTCTTTCTTCTGAACATGAGGACTACCTTCATTTTTCTGAAGACGATGAAGATTTGATCACTAAATGTATGGAGCTGTTTCTCTCTGATAAGTTGATTGACATGCTTGTCAGATTCACAAATGTCAGAGCGGAACTTTTTCTACGACAAGAGTCTCAAAATCTCAAACCGCATTCAAGATTTCAAGCGTGGAAAACAAAAATAATCGAGAGATGAAGAAATTCGTTGGACTACTTCTGCTAATGGGAGTCATCAAAAAGCCAATGTTCTCGGATTATTGGTCTACGGATCCGTTTGTTTCAACAACGATATTTCATTCAAAGTGTTCGCTATCTCGGGATCGTTTTTTACTGCTATTGCATTTTATTCGATTCGCAGACTATTCCAAGTTTGATGAAGATCCAAATCCCCTACATGAGATTCTACCATTTGTTTCCTTAGTGAAGGATATAGTTCTATCATACAAACCCGGCGAAAGTCTGACTGTTGATGAATCTCTCCTTCTCTTCAAAGGGAGACTTCACTTCAAACAATATACTGTATACCATCAAAAAGGCGACGTTTCGGTATAAAAATTTGCGTTTTGTGTGAAAGTGATACAGGTTACACTATTAACTTTTGCTTACATACCACAAAAGCTGAGCACGACAAGTTCGCGTCATTCGCTTCAACACTAGACGAAATGACTTACTTAATCTTACTAAGGAAATCTTACAAGTTCTGACCAGAAAGTACCAGTCGTACTAAGTCTTATTATCAAATCTGATCAGATCTTATTTGTGATTTTTAGAAATCTTTTGAGTAGAAAAAGTCTTATATTTTGCGTTTGTCTACATATATCCAGTGCACCAATGTTCCAGCACCATGTTCCAATGTTCCTCCAATGTTCCAGTGCGAAGATCAGACGACATCAATGGTTTTAGTTGTTAAATGATCTTGCTGGAATATAAGTGCACTGAATATATGTAGACAAAACGCAAAATATAAGACTTTTTCTACTCAAAAGATTTTTTAAAAATCACAAATAAGATCTGATCAGATCTGATCAGATTTGCTAATAAGACTTAGCACGACTGGTACTTTCTGTTTAGAACTTGTAAGATTTCCTTAGTAAGATTAAGTAAGTCATTTCGTCTAGTGATTTGCTATGATAGCAATATTCAGAATGTGAATGATTTGGACGAAATGATATTGACTCCTCGCACACCATG
>CAJQUW010000319.1:0-12500 GCA_907163375.1 Prostheceraeus crozeri
AACTAATCGATGCCACACACGCGGTGTTGGTGGGTGCAAGTCAGGCCCTTGACAACGAGGAGGACGACGACGGCTCGACAACAACACTGGGGATGTCAACGGGGAGCGACGGACCATTTACCGAGAATATTGGAGTGGAAGACGGAGAAGGTGACGTTGACGCGTACCAACCCTATACGAATTGGCGTTGGGAAGGGGACGTAAACTTTCTATACCCACGACACGGTGTCGGTATCCCAAAGGACGTAACGAACAAGACGGAGTCACTCGATTATGTTGAAGCGGTGTCATGCCGTCAATGGGAACTACTGAAAGAAACAATGGGTATGGAAGAACGTGAGAAAGAACACCTATCGAAGCGCGTGAGGCGAGAACAACAGAGGAAGGAGCGACAAAAGGCCGCTGAGGACATGGCAGCATATCTTTGTGGAAAGAAGGAGGAAGTGGATGAGACATTGAGTGTGAGCATTGACCTTTAACTTTTTCTTTCTTTCTTTATTTTGTACAATCAATAAACGTACATGAGTACTTATATCTTTTCATGTGTTAAACAAGGGGTGTTTAAGTAGCATTGGGGAGAATGAGGGGATGAATATGCCGTGTTTACGACGACGTCATCATCATAAGGGGTTAGGAAGACGTCTTCCGTCATTTAGTATTACAAAGGAGGAGGTGGGGAAGATTACCATTAAACAGTCCAACGATATATGTCATCTAAAGGACGATAGAGGTCCATGTAATGAACGGAGCTGGAAGGAATGGGACTCTTTAGTAAAGAAAGAAGATGCCACCTACATGAGTTGGAATACAATGGCTATTATCGAGGTTAGACGACGTCAGATTCCACGTAGTGGGACAACGCGGAGGTATTCTCCCACGCAATTATACCCTCTACTAGCCTTCGGGCCTCGGAAGGCCGCTTTAGAGGAGCAGCCGGGACAGCAGCGGGAGGGGGTCCTAGCAGCGAGTAAATTGTTGGGAGGGACGAAGCAGACGTCGAAGGAGGACGGTATTAAGTAGGGCGCGCGATTGGACGTAGCGTAGTGGAGTATGCGAGGGACGACGTTATAGGACGACCGGGGGGGTCGACGTAGACAAAGTGGAGGTTTCATCCGTTCGCGGGTATAATAATATGTTGAGTATGATGGGAAAACAGTGAGTAGAAATGTCCCAATCGATGAAGGAACGGGAAAAGTTTCGGAAACGTGGTATTAAGTAGATGAGAAGGTTGATAGGTGCGATGTGTCAGAGGTTGTCGACAAAGGCGGGCGACGTCAAAGACGACGACGACGACAGTATGGTGGTTTACGATTTCCATTTTTCGATGCTATGAAATAACGCTGGTGGAAATGGTCCCACGTCGTATAAAGGAAGCAAGGATCGTATTTGGGGACCTAAATTGGCGACAAACGGAAGTAGGTGGCTTGGTTTTTTCGGCCCTCTCGGATCAATCATGAAGAAATTAACAGGAAGAGCGACTTTTGGCTATAGCCTTGATAAAAATGGCTGGTGGGCTGGCGACGACACGTCAGTAAAGAGCGTGGAGGACCATAGCAGACTTGGCGAAGCGGATGCAAGCGGTGAATGAACAATGAGACGGAATTACACTGGATGCGTTTCCTGTAATGGTATTAAGTTAAAATGGAAAGCGCATGTGTGAGTGTATGATAATGGATATCCCTGACGAGTACAATGAATGTGTTTTCCCCATAAAGGTGTATAAGAAATTATGGGGGATCCGGAAGTTTATGAGTCAGGAGAAACGCTATGGAGAATGAGACGTCGATTGCACCAATGAATGTTGTCCCACCCAAAGTGTATCAACAAGCGCGCCGAGAACTTCAAGTGAGACATGCAGACCTCGAGTCAAGGGCTATTTTCAATACACAGTGTTTGAAAGCAGATCTCCATCCGCGTTAAGTAATGGCAAGCCTTCTGGGATAGAAAAACGGGGGGTGATGCTCACCCTTCTTTATCTCCCCTAAGTAGCCATTGAACCATGAGGACGAAACCCTGTATGCAACCATAGGGTATGTGAATTAACACCATTAATAAAACTCTATGTCAGTAGAGATGTCATTGTTTTCATGTTGACTCTATAAGGTGGTGTTAATGAAGGGGTAAGGGCTTAGCAGTTGTGTAATGGAACGTTCACAAGTTGGTGTGTTGAGCACGTGAATTAGTGTTTGACGAATGCGGATATAGTATCTGCGCTGTAGTGCTGTTCTGTTGCCAAGGTGCTTTGTCTTTGCATAGATCGTGCTGTGGACGCCGCGTGCTCGTTGTTTCGCTGTGTTCTTTCCTTGTTGCTCGCGGTGTCCTGTCGGCTTATACTATCTGTGTTCGGGGTTGTTGGTTGTATCTCACCAGGCATTGACTGCAGGTGAATTGGTGGAGTTATCATGGATTTAGAGGTAGGAGAGGGAGATCAATGGGAAAGCGACATGCACTGCAATACAACGACAAGAAGATGAATTGAAACGACAAGAGAGGAAGGGAAAGGGACCAAGCAGCAACGAAAAACTTAGAAAAGGAAACGTTGAAGATTTAGGTTACAACGCCAATGTATGCATGTGTGATGAGGCTGCGAAATTGTATATGATGCTTCTTCCTGCGCACATGCGGTCTTTTGTGAGAGTGTATTTGGATTGAAAAGGCGTGCCCATTATGTTAGCAGGCGCATAGAGGATCACGTCGTGTGTATTTTGACAATGATAGTGTGTATTAAAGGGTGAAGGAAAAAATGAAGGCCAATTTATTCTCTTCACCGCATGACGAACGACTGTGTAGGAAACGGCAACAATATCTTCTCACAAACACTTTGGGGGAATCTAATTTCGTAATGTATTTGATTATGGATAGGAAGGTTGACATCGATATTGGCGGAAGTGACCTGTCTTATGGGTGCAGGAACGCACATGGGGTCTATTGGTATGGGAGACGGTTCAATCTAATTTTACCCCAAACACCTCGATATCTTGATGAAGAATTCGGTGGCTGCGTTTTCATCACGGCTTTCGGTCTGGAGTGCGACGACAACATGGCTTTACACCTCCTCCAGTGGATGCCAACGCTATTGAAATACTTTATTCTCCACACAACAACTCCGCTCGGGCCTAGTACATGAGTGATAATGGAGGACCTTCGCAACAGGAGCTACGCTTGTGAGTGCAGTGATATGTTGCAACATGCACGGTGAAGGACGTTCAGTATAAAGGAGTGGGCGCAACGATCCACAGGAGCCTAGCATGTAGCGGCTTCCGCGCGCTACGCATGGGGAGTTTGCCATTGGAGACATAAAGTGATTGTCCTCAAACGCATCACCGATTGTATCGAACACGGCAGACAACCCCCCAACCAAGGATGATTGCATCGGTATCGACTGGGGGGGGCCCCCCATGGTTTCACTTTGTTCTCTGCAGTCTGTGTGGAGATTCTATTGGTTATTTTTACTGTCTCCTAAAGAGAAATTGCCATTCCTTCAATGCCAATATGTGTTAGTGAATCGCCAAACCTCGCGGCATTCACTTCCAGACACTCAAGTATGGTCTCATGTCTCTCTATAATGTGTCTTTCCACTAGTCATAATAATACACTGTTGGATACTTCAAGCGTTTGTTTTTAAGTAGTCGTTGAAAGGGTGTGGAAAGGGATCAAATGATTTACTTTATGGTAGCTTCAATCTTAATTCTGGGTGTCGTAAAATAATGATCCCGCTGTCCATTTGGATTGTGAATTTCTTAACGATTTAATACAATATGTCGAAATATCAAGGAAATGATTGTACAACACCGTCAACGTCTTAAGTTGAGGTATACACCGCTTACGGAAAGCGGGTTAAGTAATGAGGAAGAGAAGAAGAGTTAACAGTATGGTTGTGTTACAGTGCCAGTCCTATAGGAATAAACGTCAGCAACGAACGTATAGAATATGTCGAGGACGAATCCCACGAAAGACAATGTACATGATTCTACGTAATGAAACACTAAAACAGAGGAGTAAGCATGGAAGGTGGCGAAAGTGAAAGTCCAGAAAAGAAAGCCCGACGATGTATGCGCATGGCTTTGTGTATGTTTTGTAAATTACCCTTTCGAACACATCGCATGAATGAACACATCCGCGGTGCCCATCGAAAGATTCGTAACGCCATTCAACTATCCCATGACAATGGAGTATTGGAGCGGTATAAACACGTGTGTCCCGTCTGTCTAGTGAGTTTACCCAAAGGAGCCTCCATAGAGGAATTAAATCGATTTGTCTACCATCATGTAGACCATGCGTGTAAAAAGAAGAAATTGTCTGATGCACGACGTCTGAAAATCAAGGCAATCTTTAAACACAATCTTCCTTTACCCACACATAATGTGGATTTAGACGAAGAGACAGTACCTCAAATGACTCATTCAATGGCTCCCCCAATGGCTCCCGAAATAGCTCCTGAAATAGCTCCCCCAGTCACATCAAGTATTGGTGAAGATGAAATGAATGCCATGATTCAAGAGTTATTGGATGGTATGCCAGACGATGGGGCAGACCGTGCTCAGTTAATGACTCAAGAAACAATCCCACACGATGTGATGGAATTAGCAGTTGCTTTGGATGGGGATGGTCCTCCCACAATGATGACGTTGAGTACTCCCCATTATGAAAATCAATTACCCGAGGATTCCCTTGCGACACCCCCACCCGATGAAAGTCCTGCACCAGAATATGCCCCCTATTTATGGAATGACGATATTCCTGTGGATAAGATTGAAGCGTCTCTACTCTACAATATGCTTCCCAATCCCATGGCAGAAGTTGTTCAAAACGCCTATGTGGATTCCTACAATGATATTGCCAATAATCACGTCATTGGTATAACACCACCTCCACCCGTTATTACAGAAGTGTTGGAACAACATGTGCAGACGGAGCCGAGTGGTGTGCATCAGGGATTACAGACAGAGGGGCAAGGTGTGAGTCAGGGGGTACAGACAGAGACTCCTACACGTCACGAGTATCAAGTCTTTCCACCCACGTTGGAAAATGATCAAGGCTATGTGACAGATATGAATGGGTTAAAGAATACGGTGATTGTTAATCTATTGCAAGAGTCTATTAATTTACAAGAGGAGCGCTTAATGCATCGTCGTCGCATCCTTCATCAATTGGAAGAACAGTTTCAAACAGTGGCTCAACACCCGGATCGTGCGGATGGGAATGGTGTGTATACAGATGGGGCTATGGAACGTCTGGTTCAAATGTTGCTTACAAAAGAGCGCTTTATTGCTCATTTGGTACATGAGAATGCCACACAGGTAGCGGAACGGGAAAATCTGGCGGATATCCTACGCGGGAATCACTAAGTAAAAAGCAAGGGAAAAAAATGACGTGAAACAACCATGTGTCAAGACTGTGTAGCACGACGGGGAGTGTTTGCGGATACGTTGGGGAAGATCAAGAAAGGTGTGGGGTGTTTTAAACGTACAATTAACCATCGAGTGAATCAACTCCCTAAAACCTATGTAGAAGACTTACGCAAACTCATGGCTAAAATGCAAAAAGGGGATGGAAAGGCATTGACACCGGTCCAACAGGAATTTTTTAAAGTATATGGACCCATTCTACGCAAGTTTGTGAAACCCCCAGTGGATTATTATAGCTTTCTCAAAAAGAAACGCCGCTTTCAAAAGAAACAGATCCCATTTGTACAAGCGTATGGCATCGCCTTTCATGACAATCCTTCCGTCTTTGATTTGACAGATATTCAAAGTGAGCATCATACGGACTAATACACAGTCTACCCCTATTAAAGGACATGACACACCTATGCCATTCATTATAATGAATACCTCGCCTGCCATGCACGTGATTAAGCGTATTGAACAACACTTGTATCATCATCGATTGTTTAATGCCACCCCCTGCACACTCAATATCCCCAACCATGCATTGTTTGATGGATTACAAACCCCTGACTCATGGATGAGCTTGGTGATTCAAATTTTAGTCATTCTCATCTTTGTACTCAATATGGGACTGTGCGGATGGAAAGTACGAAAGCACAAGAGGAAAGGAACAATGCATGGTATCTATTATGCACAAGATAGTAAAGTCTAACTGTATATAAGGAATGAGATGAGAGTGTCAAGTCAATCATGAAACGAACACGAGTGGTCGTAATGGAACCCTCGGAAGTGGAAGTAACAACGCCAGTGACGAAGAAGGGGAAGAAGAGGAAACAATTGCCAGTGGTGGTAACGGACTCTGTCAAGGGCCTATTCCAATCCTCCTTGTATGCGACACGAACCATGGATTGGCGTGAACGTCCTTATACAAATCTACGTCATCTCCCCATTACCATGCTGAAACTCGCTCAACCCAGTCAAGACATTACGAAATTCCACGCATTGCGTGTCGAGAACTATGAGTGGTGGCCGCGTGAATTCGTACATTGGGAGGACAAGGTAAAGGAAGCCCGCATCCTATTCAACAGTGGAACGTCAACCTGGTACGGTATCATCAAGGAAAGCGACTTTGCGAAAGGTGCGTTTGATACACGCATTCGCTTATCCCCCAGTGTATCCGACGACATTGCCAAATTGGAGACGACAGTGCAAGACTTGGTGAGTCAGAGCGCATGGTCACATTACCACGTGGAATCAATCTTGAAGGATGGTAGCACAAAGGAGGCGAATAAGGGCATATACGTGAAATTATGCCAACCCCCACATACAACCATTACCCCAATCTTTACAATGGGCGAACGTCACATTGAGTCGAAATCCTTGTTTGCACTCAATGAGATGTGGAAAGACCTTACCCATACCGATGGGTCCTACAAGGACAAGGAGCGCGTGATCCGCCTCAGCTGTACGTTTCAAGTGACTGGAGTGTACAGAGACGACGACAAACACAGGTTCCGTATCTGTTGTACTGTGCGCCAAGTCCTCTTCCACCAAGTACACCTACAAATGAACGATTTGACGGCTGAGGAAGAAGAAGAACTGTGTCGCCTCACCATGGCAGCAGAGAAGGACGCCGCGACAGATACAACAAAGACG
Organism: Prostheceraeus crozeri; assembly: GCA_907163375.1. Taxonomy (NCBI): domain Eukaryota; kingdom Metazoa; phylum Platyhelminthes; order Polycladida; family Euryleptidae; genus Prostheceraeus; species Prostheceraeus crozeri. The sequence continues at coordinate 7,047 of CAJQUW010000319.1, forward strand.
ATGGATACAACGAACGAGGTTGTAAAGGACACGGTGACCGAGGCCGTAAAGGAGGACACGGTGACCGAGGTCGTAAAGGAGGACACGGAGAAAGAAGGCGATACAATTAAGGAACCTCCCGCCAAGAAACGCAAGAAACTTTTTTTTTTTTTTTTTTTTTTTTTTTTTTTTTTTTTTTTTTTTTTTTTTTTTTTTTTTTTTTTTTTTTTTTTTTTTTTTTTGTTTTTTTTTTTTTTTTTTTTTTTTTTTTTTTTTTTTGTTTTTTTTTTTTTTTTTTTTTTTTTTTTTTTTTTTTTTTTTTTTTTTTTTTTTTTTTTTTTTTTTTTTTTTTTTTTTTTTTTTTTTTTTTTTTTTTTTTTTTTTTTTTTTTTTTTTTTTTTTTTTTTTTTTTTTTTTTTTTTTTTTTTTTTTTTTTTTTTTTTTTTTTTTTTTTTTTTTTTTTTGTTTTTTTTTTTTTTTTTTTTTTTTTTTTTTTTTTTTTTTTTTTTTTTTTTTTTTTTTTTTTTTTTTTTTTTTTTTTTTTTTTTTTTTTTTTTTTTTTTTTTTTTTTTTTTTTTTTTTTTTTTTTTTTTTTTTTTTTTTTTTTTTTTTTTTTTTTTTTTTTTTTTTTTTTTTTTTTTTTTTTTTTTTTTTTTTTTTTTTTTTTTTTTTTTTTTTTTTTTTTTTTTTTTTTTTTTTTTTTTTTTTTTTTTTTTTTTTTTTTTTTTTTTTTTTTTTTTTTTTTTTTTTTTTTTTTTTTTTTTTTTTTTTTTTTTTTTTTTTTTTTTTTTTTTTTTTTTTTTTTTTTTTTTTTTTTTTTTTTTTTTTTTTTTTTTTTTTTTTTTTTTTTTTTTTTTTTTTTTTTTTTTTTTTTTTTTTTTTTTTTTTTTTTTTTTTTTTTTTTTTTTTTTTTTTTTTTTTTTTTTTTTTTTTTTTTTTTTTTTTTTTTTTTTTTTTTTTTTTTTTTTTTTTTTTTTTTTTTTTTTTTTTTTTTTTTTTTTTTTTTTTTTTTTTTTTTTTTTTTTTTTTTTTTTTTTTTTTTTTTTTTTTTTTTTTTTTTTTTTTTTTTTTTTTTTTTTTTTTTTTTTTTTTTTTTTTTTTTTTTTTTTTTTTTTTTTTTTTTTTTTTTTTTTTTTTTTTTTTTTTTTTTTTTTTTTTTTTTTTTTTTTTTTTTTTTTTTTTTTTTTTTTTTTTTTTTTTTTTTTTTTTTTTTTTTTTTTTTTGTTTTTTTTTTTTTTTTTTTTTTTTTTTTTTTTTTTTTTTTTTTTTTTTTTTTTTTTTTTTTTTTTTTTTTTTTTTTTTTTTTTTTTTTTTTTTTTTTTTTTTTTTTTTTTTTTTTTTTTTTTTTTTTTTTTTTTTTTTTTTTTTTTTTTTTTTTTTTTTTTTTTTTTTTTTTTTTTTTTTTTTTTTTTTTTTTTTTTTTTTTTTTTTTTTTTTTTTTTTTTTTTTTTTTTTTTTTTTTTTTTTTTTTTTTTTTTTTTTTTTTTTTTTTTTTTTTTTTTTTTTTTTTTTTTTTTTTTTGTTTTTTTTTTTTTTTTGTTTTTTTTTTTTTTTTTTTTTTTTTTTTTTTTTTTTTTTTTTTTTTTTTTTTTTTTTTTTTTTTTTTTTTTTTTTTTTTTTTTTTTTTTTTTTTTTTTTTTTTTTTTTTTTTTTTTTTTTTTTTTTTTTTTTTTTTTTTTTTTTTTTTTTTTTTTTTTTTTTTTTTTTTTTTTTTTTTTTTTTTTTTTTTTTTTTTTTTTTTTTTTTTTTTTTTTTTTTTTTTTTTTTTTTTTTTTTTTTTTTTTTTTTTTTTTTTTTTTTTTTTTTTTTTTTTTTTTTTTTTTTTTTTTTTTTTTTTTTTTTTTTTTTTTTTTTTTTTTTTTTTTTTTTTTTTTTTTTTTTTTTTTTTTTTTTTTTTTTTTTTTTTTTTTTTTTTTTTTTTTTTTTTTTTTTTTTTTTTTTTTTTTTTTTTTTTTTTTTTTTTTTTTTTTTTTTTTTTTTTTTTTTTTTTTTTTTTTTTTTTTTTTTTTTTTTTTTTTTTTTTTTTTTTTTTTTTTTTTTTTTTTTTTTTTTTTTTTTTTTTTTTTTTTTTTTTTTTTTTTTTTTTTTTTTTTTTTTTTTTTTTTTTTTTTTTTTTTTTTTTTTTTTTTTTTTTTTTTTTTTTTTTTTTTTTTTTTTTTTTTTTTTTTTTTTTTTTTTTTTTTTTTTTTTTTTTTTTTTTTTTTTTTTTTTTTTTTTTTTTTTTTTTTTTTTTTTTTTTTTTTTTTTTTTTTTTTTTTTTTTTTTTTTTTTTTTTTTTTTTTTTTTTTTTTTTTTTTTTTTTTTTTTTTTTTTTTTTTTTTTTTTTTTTTTTTTTTTTTTTTTTTTTTTTTTTTTTTTTTTTTTTTTTTTTTTTTTTTTTTTTTTTTTTTTTTTTTTTTTTTTTTTTTTTTTTTTTTTTTTTTTTTTTTTTTTTTTTTTTTTTTTTTTTTTTTTTTTTTTTTTTTTTTTTTTTTTTTTTTTTTTTTTTTTTTTTTTTTTTTTTGTTTTTTTTTTTTTTTTTTTTTTTTTTTTTTTTTTTTTGTTTTTTGTTTTTTTTTTTTTTTTTTTTTTTTTTTTTTTTTTTTTTTTTTTTTTTTTTTTTTTTTTTTTTTTTTTTTTTTTTTTTTTTTTTTTTTTTTTTTTTTTTTTTTTTTTTTTTTTTTTTTTTTTTTTTTTTTTTTTTTTTTTTTTTTTTTTTTTTTTTTTTTTTTTTTTTTTTTTTTTTTTTTTTTTTTTTTTTTTTTTTTTTTTTTTTTTTTTTTTTTTTTTTTTTTTTTTTTTTTTTTTTTTTTTTTTTGTTTTTTTTTTTTTTTTTTTTTTTTTTTTTTTTTTTTTTTTTTTTTTTTTTTTTTTTTTTTTTTTTTTTTTTTTTTTTTTTTTTTTTTTTTTTTTTTTTTGTTTTTTTTTTTTTTTTTTTTTTTTTTTTTTTTTTTTTTTTTTTTTTTTTTTTTTTTTTTTTTTTTTTTTTTTTTTTTTTTTTTTTTTTTTTTTTTTTTTTTTTTTTTTTTTTTTTTTTTTTTTTTTTTTTTTTTTTTTTTTTTTTTTTTTTTTTTTTTTTTTTTTTTTTTTTTTTTTTTTTTTTTTTTTTTTTTTTTTTTTTTTTTTTTTTTTTTTTTTTTTTTTTTTTTTTTTTTTTTTTTTTTTTTTTTTTTTTTTTTTTTTTTTTTTTTTTTTTTTTTTTTTTTTTTTTTTTTTTTTTTTTTTTTTTTTTTTTTTTTTTTTTTTTTTTTTTTTTTTTTTTTTTTTTTTTTTTTTTTTTTTTTTTTTTTTTTTTTTTTTTTTTTTTTTTTTTTTTTTTTTTTTTTTTTTTTTTTTTTTTTTTTTTTTTTTTTTTTTTTTTTTTTTTTTTTTTTTTTTTTTTTTTTTTTTTTTTTTTTTTTTTTTTTTTTTTTTTTTTTTTTTTTTTTTTTTTTTTTTTTTTTTTTTTTTTTTTTTTTTTTTTTTTTTTTTTTTTTTTTTTTTTTTTTTTTTTTTTTTTTTTTTTTTTTTTTTTTTTTTTTTTTTGTTTTTTTTTTTTTTTTTTTTTTTTTTTTTTTTTTTTTTTTTTTTTTTTTTTTTTTTTTTTTTTTTTTTTTTTTTTTTTTTTTTTTTTTTTTTTTTTTTTTTTTTTTTTTTTTTTTTTTTTTTTTTTTTTTTTTTTTTTTTTTTTTTTTTTTTTTTTTTTTTTTTTTTTTTTTTTTTTTTTTTTTTTTTTTTTTTTTTTTTTTTTTTTTTTTTTTTTTTTTTTTTTTTTTTTTTTTTTTTTTTTTTTTTTTTTTTTTTTTTTTTTTTTTTTTTTTTTTTTTTTTTTTTTTTTTTTTTTTTTTTTTTTTTTTTTTTTTTTTTTTGTTTTTTTTTTTTTTTTTTTTTTTTTTTGTTTTTTTTTTTTTTTTTTTTTTTTTTTTTTTTTTTTTTTTTTTTTTTTTTTTTTTTTTTTTTTTTTTTTTTTTTTTTTTTTTTTTTTTTTTTTTTTTTTTTTTTTTTTTTTTTTTTTTTTTTTTTTTTTTTTTTTTTTTGTTTTTTTTTTTTTTTTTTTTTTTTTTTTTTTTTTTTTTTTTTTTTTTTTTGTTTTTTTTTTTTTTTTTTTTTTTTTTTTTTTTTTTTTTTTTTTTTTTTTTGTTTTTTTTTTTTTTTTTTTTTTTTTTTTTTTTTTTTTTTTTTTTTTTTTTTTTTTTTTTTTTTTTTTTTTTTTTTTTTTTTTTTTTTTTTTTTTTTTTTTTTTTTTTTTTTTTTTTTTTTTTTTTTTTTTTTTTTTTTTTTTGTTTTTTTTTTTTTTTTTTTTTTTTTTTTTTTTTTTTTTTTTTTTTTTTTTTTTTTTTTTTTTTTTTTTTTTTTTTTTTGTTTTTTTTTTTTTTTTTTTTTTTTTTTTTTTTTTTTTTTTTTTTTTTTTTTCTTCTGTAATAAAAACCACCCTTGATCAATTTTGCTTGCCTCTTGTCGTGGATGGATGAAAAGGTGACCCCAAAACTTACACCCTTCTATACCAAAGAATTGAATACATTTGCGACACAGGAACTGCTACCCCTCCTGGATCCATCCCCCCATCACAGCTTACAATATATACTGGGCAAGTTGGAGGACTTACACTACAAGGTGGACCAGACCTTTATGGGACGTGCTCAACCCACGGAAGATGATGACTGGGAGAGAGAACATTTCGAAGGACGTCGTGCCCTCCTCGTCCAAGTCCTCATACTACTCGTTCGAGAAGTATATACCCTACGCCAATACCAAGCCCGTGTTGTGGAATCCATTGACTTACGTGATAAATATATCCAACGTTTCCTCGAACTAACAAAGAGTGTGCGTGGGGATTGGATACAACATGGAGCCACCAATGTCGGGTTCTGTACCGACATGATTGAAGAGTACTTTACCCTCCGTGGCCTTCAACAAGTCCTCAAACGCCTCGAGGCACAGAGGAAAGTCTCCAAAAATACCTTTGCCCTATGTGAGTACCTCCTTACGAATGGAATGACCCCTGATACGAACCCCTTTACGGAATCCACCCTCATGAAGGACGTCAATGTCTACATTGCCCAATCATGGTTGGAAACCAAGTTACGCCCACTCCTCCACCGACTGGAATATGATTGCTACCGCAACGAACACTTTAGTGACACCTTAAAGAAACTCACTCCCACCGTTCAACTTGCTCATTGCCTACGCCACGTGAAGAAACGCACACAAGACATTATGGAGATTCTACGCCTCGGCCTCCATGGTCTCCAGGACATTTACACGGAAGAGGAGAAGGGGGTAGGTATGAAAGACGCCCGCCTCCAACGCCTCTACCGTGCCTTTGTCCTTACAGCCCAGAAACGGTTATACGAATTAAATGGTGAGAATTGGTACAAAATCCCCGCTGCCGGTATCTACCCTGATGAATTTGACACGATTCGCGAACATGTGAAGGTTAGTGACTATCCCGTCTATTTAAAGAAGGAAGGACAGTATGTTGACTGGTGTTTGTATGGAATTGACACTCTACTCATT
>CAJQUW010000319.1:17500-105049 GCA_907163375.1 Prostheceraeus crozeri
CGTGAATTCTATAATAAGAAAGTGGCCAATGTCCTCGAGAAAGATCATATTGAACACTTTTCTATTTATAGCCCTTACAAATGCGCGCACGTGGAGCGTTTGAACCGTACCATTAAAGAGAAATTGGAACGTATATTTACCGCGACCAATGCCCAGAACTGGATTGATTTCCTCCCCTACATTATGATGGCTTATAACAATACACGTCATTCAACCACCCACGCTATTCCAAATGAAGTGACCAAGGAAGATATTGGCACTATCCTTACTCATCAACATAAACGTCATCTCCAAAACTATCCTCAATTAAAGAAGAGGAAACAGAGTATTCCCCTTTTAAAAGTGGGTGCACGTGTCCGCATTTCACGGGATAAAGGAACATTTGGACGTGGGTATGAAGCTAATTGGTCAACGGAGGAGTTTCGTATCAAGAGCATTAGGGAAGATCCGCATGGGACACGCATGTATACTTTGGTGGATTTGATGGGAGAACCTATCCGTGGGGCCTTTTATGCGAATGAATTACAAGTCGTGCAACGCGATGAGGAAATCTATCAAGTGGATGACGTCCTTGATAAACGACAACGTCATGGACAACGTGAATTACTCGTACATTGGCAAGGCTACCCAAGTCGATGAATTCATGGGTGAAGGAATCGGATATTGTACCTTTAGGTAACCATCGTCAATATTAAAGGATAGACGATGGGGGAGAAGAAACAGGACTTTTCCATCCTATTACTCAGCAATGTACACAATGATTCATTTAACAATAAAGCCAACCATTATTTTACTCACTACAATGTGCCCTTTTCTCTTTCCACCATGTCTCAATGGGAAGTAGGTGTACAAGGGTTAGGCTATGTCAATACGATTGATACCATTACGGAAACGTGTTCCATCACCGTGGGGAAGACATCCGATGTGGGACAACATTCCACCATGCATACATTTCTCCCCTACTATAATATGGAAGGAGCGGATAAAGTCATACGTCATCCCCTGTATGCATCCAAAGAAGAATGGTTACATACACCACCCATTGATGCGTTTGAAGCCTATGTCAATCGCGTACAAACCCAAATGTTTACTATCAAGACGGAATCCTCACTCCTGTATATGGGTGGGGATGGATTTACCGAAGCGGATGTGTACACCATTGAAGTGGCTCCCATCTCTCTCTATCAAGTGAAGGAATATACCGTGTTTCATTACGTGTTGGTCCTATCCCCGCATTAGCCATGGCCTGGTTTCTCCCTCATACGGTCTATCATCTATCTCCGGTACAAACAACCCGTATACAAACACGTTGTAGCTACTCATCGCAAGGATTTTATTAATCACACGACTGGCTCGTATGAAGACTTTTGGTTTAGTGTGATTCCCTTACATCGCTGTTCCTTCTCTAAACAATTCCATCGGGAATATGCACAAGAGACTATGCCTTTGGATGATTTTTTGAAATGGATGGTGTGGTCCGATGTGGGAACCCTCCTTCAACGTACGGATGAAGAGATTCTATTCAAAGTGGCCTACCCTCGGATACCAGTCTAATGGCCATGGATTACCAATTGTTGAGTAGTCTCTGTCGTGAATGTGACGTGGAAGTGGTTACCCCATTGGATATGTATGGGTGCTATCCCTTGGAAACGGTCTTTCTCCCTAAATTCCTACGTGTACCCGGCTCCCAGTATGGTGAAGATAACATCTATCAGGATATTAATACTCTGATACGCCTCTATGACAAAGAATTTGGTATTACTGCCAATCTCGCCAATGCCCTCCATTTAACCTTACCCAATGATATAGTCCATCGCCCTTGGATTAAACAAAATGATACATTGATGTTTAGGGGATTATTGGCTGGACACATTATCACCGACAAAGCCAAACAAGTACGCTTCACGTACGATATGAAGCTCATTATTTGCGTGACCTCATGACCTCTTTACGCAAGTATCAGCTCAAGTTGGGGAATCAATTATCCCTATCGGCATGGATGAATCTTCCACGTACGCTAAACTTTACACGAGAAGAGGGTGTACACGTTCACAATCAATACACAAGTATTCTCCCCAACTTCCCCACCCCCAATACATTAAGTGCAGAGACCAATAGTGTGGCCCATTTGAAAATGTATACAGACACCTTGATGAAAAAACTCCCTCCTCTCCTCCGTGAAGATAGTCGACGTACTTATAATGTGAGTACCATCCGGTCCAATCAAGTACATGATGCTCTGGTGGAAGCGACGCGAGCATTATTCACGACACAATCAACACCCTACACCACCCTCCCCTCGGAGATGGATATTATGTATGAGTTGGATACCATTCTCACGTCAACCCCTACGGCTTATCAGGATCGACTCTTTACCCATTTCAATTTTCGCCGTATTCGACCCTTACCCATCTACTTGGAATTCCTTGAATCTATTCTTACTGCTTACAAATTGGACTCCCTGTCCAATGAACGCTTTACACAATGGACACACGACTTGGAACAATTGGCAAAGTGTGACTCACTCCTCATTCACGTGAAAGAACCGGAACGTGTCGTCATAGGCTTCTTTGCCGTGTTGGGGTTCTATACAACCCACAGTCTATCAATCCCCAGTGGTTTCTATACTCTCCCCCAGTATTTGAAACGGGTGTTTCATCACCCCACCCTACACTTTTCACTCACCTCTCCCATCTACCGCTTTCCGCATACCTCATCAACCACCCCTTCCTTTCCTTATGAATGGCGACCCTGTCAAGGGGGTATCACACTCTCATTGAATGTGCGATGGGAAGGTCATTTGAATTTTTACCCCCTCTTTATTCAATTTGATGAAGAGGCACATATTGCTAAACTGTTGAATCGAACGGAAATCACAGGATTATGGCAAGAGAAGGGGGCCCCCACACCCCTGGTGGACAGTTACAATACGGAGGTGTATCATAAAACATTGGGGGTGAAGAGTAACATTAAGAAATTTCAACATTCCCAAATTACTCTCTCTCACCGTCAATCCATTTATTGGAAAAGGGAAGGGGCTGACTTTCAACCACTCCACCCCGTGACGTGTAGCACCTATCATGTGAGTGCAGTCCATCATCACGCCACCAAAGCATGGTCCTCTCACGTCTGATGACAACACCCATCCTGGATCCTCAATTTGCCACCCAGGACCTGTCCATTTTCATTCCTATTCCCATTACAACCGTTTTATATGGCCACGGATATTCTTCATCAATCCCCAACGCCTAAAGAAATGAGTCATCAATGGCAACTATGTCAACGCATTCCCAATTATACGACAATGACCATGATTCATCTCCCGAATCCGTTACGTCTGGTGTATTCTCATACGGATCCAGTCGTCACTTCCCCCATCATCTACACCATCCCCAAGGGCATGTATACACTTCAAACATTGATTCATGCCATTCATAAAGGGATGCCGAATAACCGTATGTTTTGGATTCAATACTCATCCTCAACCATCTTTTATCGGTTACACTTTCAAATGCCTCTCTCCTCGAAATTACATTTGTCGGAACTGACATCACTCCTATTCAAACACAGTATGGAATATTATGCACCTTACCCCACCACCTTTATTGATGGTATGATTCTTCACATCAATGCCCTGTGGGATTATAGCCTACCATCCACCTATACGGATTACACCTCCTTACCCATTACACTCTATCCATGGAAGAAGGAAGAGGAACAACGATACTTTAAACCCACCGACACAAAGACATGGATGAAAGCCACGACTGGGAATCAATATCTTCAACAGTATCTCTTTGGTGCACATGCCTACCGCGCTTCAGATTATAAAGTGACACGTTTCGTGTCTAAATTCACGTCCAACCCTCAGGAACTCTCCCATGAAAAGCTTTCCCCCTCCTTTGAACCGATTGGTTGGTATTCCCACGATGGTTTAAATGCCCAGGGTATTAAAGGTAGTCTCACCAATGGACTCTACACCTATCAACGCAATATGTTTTATTTAACAGAGGGGATGATCTTACCCATTCGTCCACGTGCCAAAAAACCTCTCAAGACTGTCTCACTCACCATGGACTTTAATAATCGCCCCATCTTTCATATGTACCGTTCAGTGTTGAAACCCTTGGATGATAGTCTTATTCGATCGGAAGGTATGCAATTTTCCTTTCCATTTCAAACCATCCTCATTCCTAAAGGAGCCTATACCATCATGGGTCTTATCAATTACATGCAAACAGCCCTATCGCATTGGAAGGATATTCGTTTAACACTATCTCCGGAACATTTCCTTTCTATTCATACGGGCATGAATACCTACATTGATTTTGGGGAGTCCATGGGTCACATTCTCAACCTGACACGTACTTATTTCGGACCCCATTCTGATTTTCAAACCACCTACCCCGTTGGCATTGTACCCAATACCTACAACATTATTATTTATTGTGATATTGTAGCTGCCAGTGCTATCGGTGATACACACGCCCGTTTGTTAAAGATGGTCCCTATTGAACACACGGCTCAATATGGTAAAATGATCAATGTGGAGATCCCTGCTGTGGAATACTATCCATAGAGTAGTCGTGTCATCAATCAAATTGAAGTGGAAATCCGTGGTGATGATGGTGAATACATTCCAATGAAGTATGGACGTTCCTTTTTGAAACTTCATTTCCGCCCTCGTTCCACTTTGTAATTGTTTTTAGGTAATGACTCATTCCTTTACCCTATGGGGATGTACACCAACAATACCGACTTGGTGATTCATGTCTTTAGCAATGCTCAACCGGAACAAGTTCCAAACAACTCGTCATCGGATTTTCAAAATGAATTACTCCCCAATATCACTATTCCCTATGGTGATAAATGGGAAGTTGGTGTAAAGGAGATCAGTATTCAAAATACATTGAAGACTATTCCAACTGATTTGTCGTTTTCAATGGGTCCTCTTACCACATCTCACCCCCACACCACAGCAGGTACCCTTCTTAAACGGAAATTACCCGCCAAACGCCGCTCTACCTAGGGTGGTATTCAATTGCGTATAGGACCTCAAGGACCCCCGGGTGATCCTGGTCCCCGTGGTGAGAAAGGGGATCCCGGTCCCCGTGGTGAGAAAGGGGATCCCGGTCCTCGTGGTGATAAAGGTGATAAAGGTGATAAAGGTGATAAAGGTGATAAAGGTGATAAAGGTGACAAGGGTGATAAAGGTGATAAAGGTGACAAGGGTGATAAAGGTGACAAAGGTGACAAAGGGAACACAGGGAGTAAAGGTCTACACGGTGACAAAGGTGATAAAGGTGATAAAGGTGATCGTGGTTCCAAAGGATTGAAAGGTGACAAAGGTGACAAAGGTGACAAAGGTGATCCTGGTAAAAGTATAACCACTTCCAATATACGTCATGGAAGGGATGGTAAAGATGGTCGTCATGGAAGGGATGGAGAACGTGGACCTAAAGGTGATAAAGGTGATAAAGGTGATAAAGGTGATAAAGGCCCACAGGGACCCCAAGGTCCCCAAGGTCCCCAAGGGAGAGATGGTGAACGAGGTGTACAAGGTGCTCGTGGTGTACAAGGAGAACGAGGTCCACAAGGTGTTAAAGGTGACATAGGTCCACATGGACCCCCTGGGAAACGTGGTGCCCAAGGTGACATAGGTCTACCTGGTATTCGTGGTGTGGAAGGTCCAACAGGCCCCCCTGGAAAACAGGGTGTACAAGGTCCCCCAGGCCCTATTGGCCCCATAGGACCTGTAGGCCCTGAAGGAAAACGTGGTCCCATGGGAAAACGAGGTCCACCTGGGATTGGAGGTGGTGGCGCTAAAAAAGTGCAATTAAAAACCGCTGCCCTCAATCAATCAGAAATTCCCATTGGTATTTTAGATACCATGTATCACAACATCGCAAAAGCTAAAAAGCTACAAACCACAATGGGGATACGTTACAAAACTCAATTACCCATCTTTTACTGTGAATATCCATTAACCCCTGAACTCACCATTCACTCCATTACTTTTAAAAAGAATGGACATGGCCCCCATTCACCTATGACACCACAAGTGCCTCACATAAAACGACTCTTTTTTGATCCATCCCCTTATCTCCTTTATCTGAATAAATTGGTAACTTTCTTTGATCCCAATGCCAAAAATAAACATCATCCTAAAGTGGTGGACTATAATAACACTAACGAACTACTCATCCACTTGGATATTCAACCCAAGACATGGGCCTATTCTTTAAAAACGTTGAATGACAATTTTTTGGCAGACACCTTTACCAATACAAATAATCGCACCAGCACACTCATTCGGAGTTTCCCAACCTCTACGGGTGATCTTCGAATTAAGAATTGGACTGTTGGTAAACATGGAAACTTCATCAATGTCACACCCCTCCTACTAGAACATTTGGCTCATCGCATTAGACAGAATCGAGAAAGGTTATGTTTCTACAATCTTCATCGTGTAAGTGGTGTTTTTCAATCCATGAGTGAAGTCCCCAATGCATGGCGTGATGTATACAATAAACCTTTTACCTATATTTCACCCCTCCTTCATAATTTTCAAGAGGCAAAAAACACGTCAGAAGTCTTCTCTCCACATACATTTGATAAATGGGTCCTCGAAAAACCCACTATCCTAAAGACAATGATGCCTGCGCGATTTCATTCCCACAGCTCAGCGAATGCAATACAAGAAATGTTTACCGCCATATGCAACAATCCTACCCCTGGCATACACTTACCAAATCTTATACATACCTCAATCATGCCCTTCTCTTGAATGGACCTATGCAATCGTTATTGGGGGCTCCATGTGGATTCATATTTCAAGCCACCCCCATTGATTTGGAACTGGGAGGTGATGTTAAACATGACTATTATCCCAGTGCTCTTTACTCACCAACGGGTACTCCACATGTGGATTCCACTGACATTGATTATACAATGAAAACCATCACACAGGAAGAAATTAACATGATTGTACATGTTGGTGCAAATTATGAATACACCAATTATACGAATAATCGCACTATTCATCCCATCATCACCAAACACCAAACTATTGCTAAAGAATATGACCCCAAAAAGACGTACCCCCGAAAATTACATCCACTACGTCGTTATCGTGGATTCTACCACCCTTGTGAACAATCTGCATTTAAAGCTTCTGATTTTGTCATTACCCCCATTCCCCTGTATCGTACTCGTGTCGCCAAGATTCGTATTGGTGCTGGCACTATTCGTGATCAATTCAAAGATTTATGTACGCAATTAACCCTGTATGGATTACCTCAAATGATGGATCGTAATGGCACTTTACAAAATGGTGAATTATATTTTGATGAAGACATTACCAAAGATGGTACAACCACCAAAACGGATTATTATTTCCACATCCCCTACCATAATCTACACCCTCGTTACAAAGAATTGCGTGTTGAAAAAGGTACCTTTGAAACTTACAACAAGTTCATGAAAAGACAGGGACGTATCACTCTACGATCGTTTAGCTCCAATAGTCAGCTATTGGGTATTTACTTTCCCAAGTTATCGGATGCCTTTGACATGGACAATTTTGAAGTGGAGCAACGTAGTACTCGAGGTGGAACACATCTCCTCAATCGTTTCCAAAAATTTGATACCAATACCCATGAACTCCTTGTAAATACAAATCTTTCATCTGATCTATTCATAGCTCCTGACACAAGCACTGCCATTGATTTCTTCGGTTATAGTGGTGTGTCATATATCACTTCAAACACCATAACAACCTCCACCACTTATCTCAGTCCAGCTACAGCTCAAGCACGAAACAGTTCCAATTATACCATAGAAGAGCGGCGTCTCACATGGCGAAATAAAGAATTTGATTGCTATATCCTCTTAAATCAATGCAATACGCGAAAACCGACGAATATCATTTTTCCCAAACCCATCTCTCTTCGATCAGATGTGAATGACACAGTCCTACAAGATATTATCTCCTCGTATGAAAATGACTCCTCAATCGATGACTCCTCAATCGATGACTCACCACTACCCTTCAATGACTCAATGATGGATAACTCATCTGAAGATGTCACTCCTATGGATGTATCGTCTGTCATTGATATGCGTACATCCTCTCCTATCACATATTTCCGTCTTCAAAACGGTGTGTATGACATTCCATCTCTATTCTATACACTCAATTCTGCTGCACAATCACTGGTCAAATTTTCATATATCACCGTGGGATCCTCTACCTTTACAAAATTACATATTACTCCTGGCATATCCCTCGAAATGGAACCTCTACTACAAGATATTCTCGGACTTCCCACCAACCGTATAGATTCCTCCATTCAATGTACTACCCCCGTCAACATGCACGCCTACATTTATAATCTCCTTCTCTACTCCAATCTGATTTCCAATACCTATGTAGGTGGTATGAAAACCAATTTACTACGCGTTATCCCCTATGAAAACCTGCCTTATGGAGCGGCTATTCATCATGAATTCAATCATGTGGACTATCTCCCCCTCGCAGTGCATGACTTGAATCGTCTTCGTTTCTATATCCATTCAGATGATGGGCGTTTAGTTCCTTTTCAAGGAGGACGAACCTACATCAAACTACATTTACGACGCCGTGTTTAAGTAATTTGTACTCTCCTTTCACATTCAAAATGGCACTCCTCTTCCAACGTCCATTGGGGGATTCCCCATTCCAATTTGATCGCACAAAGTCCGGGGGTCTCCAGTTAATTGGTGGGGGATCCACCATGATGCCTAGTGCCCAAATCTTGGGTCAATCCGGTGGTGGTGAGGATGGACAAACCGGTGGATTTCGTATGCCCCGTATCCGCATGCCCCGTATCCGCATGCCTCGTATCCCACGTGGAATAAAAACCTCTATTAAGCGAGCACCTATAAAACGAGCACCTATAAAACGAGCACCTACAAAGCGAACTCCCACAAAGCGTACACCTATTCAACGTCGTACTCAACCTTCCAATGCCATCACAAAAACCCTGGGTCGATTAAAGGATCGTATTGTAAAGGGTGTGAAAGGTCAACTCACTGCTCGTAATGTGAAACGTGCTGCTCAATCTATTGCCACCTCCGGTGCTAATGCTGTGAGTCAATTAGTCAATACTCCACGCATTGCTGAGAATGGGATCAGAGCCATTGGAAAAGCTGTACGATCCCGTAAACGTGCTCTAGAGGAAGTAGGGGAAATCCCCCTTGCTAAACGTCAGAAATCCATGCCTGTGGATGATAGTACGGGGGCCCTCACATCCACCGGCTATCGAGGTGTGCGTCATCTCCTCTACTACCGTCGTCTTACTGGTGGACAACGTTTATTTTAAGTAATTCATCGACCTTTACCTCAATGATCATGACTGATGCATACCCCTCTGAATTGGATAGTCGCTACAGTATCTTTGCCAAAGATGCGGTGGATGTCTCCAGTCGTTCCGTTTACACGCAACTTGTTTATCCAATCAATGCCCTCGATGCGTGTGATGTCGTTCATTTCACTATTAATCCATCAGATCGTTTTTGGATGGATGTATCCAATGCCTATTGTAGTGTAGAGGTCTCCATTCAGAAATTGGGGGCTGGTGGTGCTTGGACCACCCTCCCCAACACGGCAAAGGCAATGCTCATTAACAATTCCGCCCACAGTATGTTTCGTGACGTCAAGATTACCGTCAATGAACAAGTTGTGGAAGGTGGAGTGGGATGTACTTTTTACAAGCCTATCTCATCAATATGTTGCAATATGATGCTACTGCCAAAGGTACTCATTTAGTAACACAAGGGTTTCAAACCCCTGCCACATCCCTTGTTCGCACCTTACCCGCTGGGGCAGCGTATCCCGCTGGGGGTAATCTGACGGATACCTACTCCAAATTTGATGAGGAAAATAATTTGATTAATCAAATGGAGCTCAAACTATGGCAAAAAGGTGGTTATAAACGTCAATATGATTTCCCCATTCATTGTAACCTATTCCAGCAGAATAAAGCCCTTCCACCTGGTACGAAATTGGATTTGGAATTTCATGTCAACCACCCCAAATACATGTTCCGCATCTTTGATGCCGTGAATGCTGGTGATAGTTACCGTTTATGGTTTCATTCCTTTAAACTCCATATGCCCATGCTACTCCCATCGGATACTATTCAAAAGGCGATTGCTACCCGTCGTATGAAGGAAACGATTGCCTACAAATATAATGGTATTGTTGTTCAACGCATTAATCTCAATGCAGGATGGCAGAAACGTGAGGTGACTAATTTTGCACTCAATATTCAACCGAAGCTCATCTTCTTTGGGTTCACCCCTAGTAACAAATGGTTTAATTATGAGAATCGGAAATTAGTTTTCAAACGGTATAAATTATCTTCCCTCACGCTCAAATCCAATGGTATGACCATCACTGGAGGTGCAATCAATTGTAAACATCTACGGGAAGTCTACACACAATTCAATCGCGCCATTAACATGTACGGCAAGAACTCTTCCTGTCATATGGATTTGGAGACCTTTAAATAGTACTTTTATCTCATCCCCTTTGACATCACCTTGGATCATCGTCTATCGGAACAACAAAGGACACGAGGCGATTTAAATTTCTCCTTAGAAATTGGCTTTGAAGCGGGATTGGGTGATCCCCTGGATCTCCTCATCTTCTCCCTCGTGGATGAATCATTTGTGATCAAACCCAATACTGCTGTTATTTCCAGCGACTACGTAACTCCAGCTGTTTAATCCTCTGTAAGTCATCATGGTGGAATGGCTCTCCTCTGGCCAATTGGAAAGTGTGATGAAGTCGGTGGATCATATACAACTACGTCATCAATTACAATGTTGTTGTGACAATGAGTTAATTTGTCTCCTACACTGTAGTTGTCGGTCCATGGCCCCCTTATTCCTACAACCCTCACACATTCCCTTTTTGGGTGTCTTTGCGGCGGATGAAGCACCCCAACGGACCACTTCCTTCTCCTGCATTCTCAATTCCGATCCCCGACATAAAAAGGGGGAGCATTGGCTGGCCTACTATCAGGATATGGATCAACGTGTGTGTGAATTCTTTGATTCCTATGGTGAACCCCTACGCAATTATCCCCATCTCTACTCATGGTTGACAAAACGCCCCTATCCCCTACAACAATCCCATGCTTGTATTCAAGGCGAGAAGGCTTACTGTGGCGGTTATTGTCTCTATTATCTCAATCATCGCCCTCGGACATCTTCCCTACAAGCTACATTAACCCCCTTTTATCTCATCACACCACACCAACGGCATCAGACAATGACTCGACAAAAACTTGCTTACAATGATCGCTATATTGCTTCTTATATGAAAGGACTTGTCACTTCCCTACTCGCTAATAAATCATTGTAAAACCACATGTCTTGTTTTCAACGTGTTATAATTGGGTTACCATACCTTTCAATACATGCTCCGCTTCATCAATAGAACACACACCTGTCACAATAGCTTTCCCATTGGTAAATAAAGAACAATGGTAATGATCTCCCCAATGTACTAATGTCCCGGGAAATAGTTCTTGTTCATTCATGATGGATGCGGAGGAATTGGTTTTTGAAAACATAATGCCAGAACGGTAACGTCGCCAATCACATAATACTGTGCAGGATTTCACTTTCGGTGTAGATAATGTCAAGGGTAATTGCATTTCATCCACCAATAACGCTTTCAAACTATTGTAGATACGGTCATACACTGCCATCTCATGATAGCCCATCACTTGGATACAGCCACGTGGAAAAAGTTGTAACGGGATTTTACCCCACCATTTGGTATAGATACGTTTCGGTTTGGCCGGACGGAAGCGTAAGGGTGTATAACCATAGGAACATAGTATTGGATAGATCCTCTCCAGGGGTAACTCAGTTGAGGCCCGGATCTCCACCATTCGATTGCACATTGTCGAGGGTTTCATCGACGCCATCTAACAGCATATCTACCACCTCGCCGCTTATAATGGTATGATTTCCATAGGGAACACTCTCATTGGCTGAAAGCCAGTAGCGTTTATCTTCCCATCCTGTAAGGGCTACCTTCTTACGCATGGTGGTGCGTAGGACATGGTAATGGGATTCCAAGTTCAATTGGCAGACCACGTGCGCCTTCTGATCTTCATACACGCCTTTGTACACTTGGTGGGAGAGTTCTCGCTTCTTATACTGTTTGACACCCTTGACTCGACAATCTCTTGTCCCATCCTTCATGACATAGGAGTATAACTTGGGGCTCAAGCATATAAATTCAGTAATCACACGCCCTACACTCTCGTCCTTGAAACAACCCAATCGATTGGCATTGTAAGCGTCATAGAGGGGGTGGGTCCGAGGATAGTTTGACGTGTCCAATATACCGCGCGCCGCTGGATCAATCGCATTGGGGAAGGTACGGAATTCCGTTAGGATTGTATCCCTATCACTCTTACTCTCCACTTCCAGAAAGAAGGAATCCGTATCACCACCAATGATTTCCACAGAGAGACAATGGCGATTCATACGCCATTGCATCAATAGACGGTACATTTGAATCTTACTAATGTCAAGCACTGCTTGTCCAATATAGATGGCACGGTCGAGACATATTTTGCGACGGCGAATGTGGACAATCATGGCTGATGTTCCTACCCCAAAGAAATTTTGACACATGGGGTGGTGGATATACTTTAAAAAGAGCCGCTTACTACGCACCATCTTTGTACGCCCGTATTTTCGGACATCCTCCATTGTCTTGCCAAAGAGGGCGTTGACACACAATTTATGCATGTTCTTTACCATGGCATCACTGCTTTTTGCCCGTTCTGAGGTATGATAGGCAATATACGGTTGGATGAAGGCTTCTTGGTGGAAGGTTATACCTCGGTGCACTTTACTCACATGCATCCCTTGTTGTAGATAGAATTGAAGCGCATAAATGTGGACTGTATACTGCTCTTTACGGTGGTGAGTCATCAAGAGTTTCGTTGAGGTTTTCTTTGGTGGCTCCTTCTGATATAAACTCTGCCATAATTGGTGCATATAGGCACTCATCTCATCCCCAGTCACATGACCCTGCATTGGGGCAAAGGGGAGATCCATACTCATGTCTTGGACATGGGGTGGATATTCCAAGTCCACTGTTAGGAGACAACCTTGGTAACCGTCAACATCATAGTTTAAGATCCATGCGTCATTCACCTGCTCCAATATATGTGGGGGCATCCACACAAATTTCCCTTTTGGTAATTTAGCACTCATGGCCAACCCATACAAGTTATTCGCGTCGACATAATACAAATGCGTGTTCACCTCTTCATTGTCACGTGATGCCTCTACATACTCGGCGTGGTGTTTATTCACAAAGGTCATTCCACCGCGAATCCCTGCTTCAAACATTTTGTACATGTCCACGTCCATGACGTGATCGAGGCAGACATTGGTATAGAGGAGAAAGAATGAATACGTCAGACCAGGGAGACCGTAATAGTGCACGGGATCCAATTTCGCCACGTCAAACATTTTGGCACGAAAGTCTTCAAAAATATCAACCAAGAGGACTACATCCACCAAGAAGTAGTATGCAACATAGTCTCCAAAGGTTTGACATCCCACTTCACGCCACGCTCGTTGGGCCGTGGCATAATCCTCTTCCGTACAGGGCTGTTCCACCAAATCATTATAGAATTTATCAATTGGGGGAAGACATGTCTCGTCCAGGCGTGCCCAGTCATCGAAATACGTATAGGGGAACACACCCTTACGTATTGCCTGATGGTTCACTGATGGATAGGTCGCTTGAAGCACACGTTCCGAGACTGGAAAGTTATTCACTGTTTGAGATAATTTATGAAGCGATGACGACAGGAATTGGAATGAGTCACGGAATTGGAGTTTCACATTCTGCTTGAAATTACCAAACATGTTATAACCTGCTGTTAAACCAATGGTCTTATCTCCTCCCGTATAGCAAGGACTCACCCACCATAGGTTTTGATCGCGTTGTGAGAGACCATACAAAATAATCTGGTGGCTATCATAGCCTTTCCAATTGTGAAAGAAAATGGGGATCTGGCGTCGTACTTGTCGGCGGCGGATATTACATGAGAGACACAGCACTTGTAAATAACGACCCGTTAAATGGTCATGATCGCGGCATTTTTGTATGATCCATCTTCTGGTGCTGGTTCACACGATCCTCGCTCAATTCTACCACGTGACGTTTACACACATTGCAGTGATGCGTTGCCTTATAGTGCTCCCGATCTTGGACAGTCATCACCAAGTCTTTGCGTGAAAGACTATCAATGAGATTGTGGAGACGGTGAATCAGCGCTTCCATACTGTCTAGAAACTCAGTCACACATTGTTCACCCACGTGCTGCACGACTGGTTCATTGTCCATGGCCAAGGCCGTATCCCATTTGATATAGAATCCAATCGCTGCAGGAGTATGGATTTTCGTGATTGGATGAATAAGACTTTCAATATCGGCGTAGACCACGCAAAGAGGATGCGTCATCTTACCATAGTCATTGAATTTCAGTTCGATCGATGGTGGGCTATACTCAAACTGGGTCTTAACACCACAACACTGCCGTTGATGTTCCTCACACTCTGCTGTAATTTCCGGGGTGGGCTTATTCTTGCCACTGAAAGCGAATGTTGCCAGACATAACTCA
Source organism: Prostheceraeus crozeri (assembly GCA_907163375.1). Classification (NCBI taxonomy): domain Eukaryota; kingdom Metazoa; phylum Platyhelminthes; order Polycladida; family Euryleptidae; genus Prostheceraeus; species Prostheceraeus crozeri. The sequence continues at coordinate 32,209 of CAJQUW010000319.1, forward strand.
CACGCAAGATAACGACGGTAGCCTTTCGACAATTGATTAATGTCATACACTCCATACAGAAACGTTAGGAATTTCAGAATGGGGAGAAAATGACAGTCTAAATGTTCCTCATGACGGTCTTCCACGTCCGTTAATAGGATCAAATGAACAATGCGCGTCTGGGCATTGCATTGCCAATCGTGATCGTATAGTGTTCCCATAAATACTTCGCCGTTGTGGACGTAGATGCGTAGGGCGATATTGTTCACTTGCTCAAAGTTTTTCAAATACTTTAAGGGGAAAAATCCATCTTCCCCCATTCCACTAAAGTCCAATTGATATCGTTCATTCACATTCATGAGTCGAAACTCTTTTAAACTCGTCGTTGTTGTTAACTCATCTTGGTAGGCCAAGGCATAAAGGACGGCGTCATGGAAACATAAATTGTCATCAGTGTCTGACTCATAGACGAAACGACGGATACATTTCACATTGGCCAAGTCCTTCGGAATGGGAATACGTTTCCCTGCACGACGACCCTCCTCTTGATGACGTCCAATCCGCACTTCCAATTGGCGAATCAATTGTAACACTAAGCCTGAACTCTGTGATGTCACCAATTCCAACCAACTCACCCACTCCTGCTTCACATCCTCAAACCACGTATCGAAATTTAAATGTTGGATTCCCTGTCTATAAATAGGATTCGAACGTAATTCCACCTCTTCCACATCGTCATTAGCCACTACACGTTCAAACAAAAAGACCATTTGAACGACCACCACCACCTCATAGTGTTCATGCTCCGTCACAATCACATCGTACAATTGACGATACATGCTGTCCAAAAACCCCACAATGTCGCGTGTCTCCTCAGCCGGTGTAAACGTCACGTCTATCGCTACCTCATTGAAGAAATAGTGACGCACTTCTTCATGACGTGGATGACCTTGATCACGTGCACCTCCTCGCTGCTCTCCTGACGTTGGGGCTGGGGCAACACGGTGCAGTAACGCAGCCATTTGAACGGGACAGATATGCTCACCCTCTTCCAGAAAAAAGTCTGCTCCACATAAACGACAACTCTGATAGCAGCCATGACGTCCGGTACGCCCATTCTCGAAAAACGCCTCCACTGTCATACACTCATCACAGATATAACACTCCACCCAATTCACCCAATGACGTAGAAAAGGACATTCGTGCGCTTGGTCACGTGCATACCATACCGTACACTCAGCACAATACCGACGGCCGGATTCGAACTCGCCATGCGCAATACACTCCTCAGCCGACGCGAAGTCGTGTTGACAGAAATCACAACGCATGCTTGTACTCGCAAATGGACCCGCTCCCGTTCCTATATACTCCGGACATCGGGGCGCGCCCCGCCCCGGTGACTCACGCATTCCGCCCCGGTGGCCCGGTGACTCACGCGAACCGCCCCGACATCCTATACTGTGCATGCCCCGCCCCGGTGACTCACGCGAACCGCCCCGACGCCCACTCAATTCTAATTGTGTATTTACATGTAGAATGCACAGAACGCCGTTCTGTGTTTTTGCGTATTTGCTGACTACTTGTGCTATTGTTGAACGCACGGTCAATTTTTCCCAAATTTGACGAGTTATCTGTTTTAGTTGCTTCAGTAAAGCCTGACTTGGTGGTTGTAACAGAATCTTGGCTTAGCTCCGACATAATTGATGATGTGCTGAAACTACCTAGCTACAATTTATACAGATGTGATAGACTTGGGCGTGTTGGCGGCGGTGTTTGTGCATGGATCGCTGCTGATCTACGCTGTGATGTTGTTTCATGTTATTCTCATCCCCGCACGATCGAATTTTTTGGCACTGAAAATTTGTAAATTAAACCTTTTTCTCGTTTGTGCATATGTACCACCAAATCTGAGAGCAAGTGATCGAGATGTTATCAACGAATTTTTTGTTTCTGTGATAGATAGTGAGTTGTCAGCAAACCCAGACTTGAAACTTATGATTTGTGGAGATTTTAATAATATGGATACATCCATTTTTGCAGAACAATTTTCACTTGTAAATTCTGTAAAACGCGCCACTCGGCTGAATTCCATTCTTGACCAAATTTGGATCAGTTCTGATTTATGTGATATTTACCAAGAAGATGCATGTATTGGTCCTCCACTTGGTTCGTCTGACCACAATTCTGTTTTGCTGTTTGGAAAAGAATTTGATAATTCTTCATCCAGATTGGTGAAAGTCTGGGATTTTCGTAAATCACACATGGATGATTTTCAATATCTCTTGTCAATTGCAGACTTCGACTCTATTTTTGTTGATAATTATTCTGTTGATGAAATGTGCTGTATATTTTATCATTATTTACAAGTTGCTATGTCATTTATTTCATCAAGTTTTGTGTTGATGACAGACAAGGATAAGCCATGGGTTACACCTCTTCTGAAATCGTTAATAAACAAACGTTGGAATGCGTTCCGCAGCAAGCAATGGGATTTGTACCATCATTACAAGGCAAAAATAAAGGACGAGATACTGAAATCAAAATATGCATGATCGCAGAGGCAGTTACAGTCAGCGAAAAATGTTTGGAAAGTTGTCAATGAAGTTCGGGGCAAAGCTGACAAGAGGGCCTTCCATAATTTGATAATGGACTATGGTGGTTTCCAGGGTTTGATTACTGCAATTCACGTTGAGATGTGTAAGAACTTCAACTACGACCAAGACGTCGGCATTCCCCCGCTTCAGAATGATTCGTGGATTTTTACACCGACAGTCTATGACGCTCAACGCTCCTTGAAACATCTATCTGTGCATAAATCTGTTGGTTGTGACGGTATTCCCAATCGTATTCTCCGTGATGGCGCTAACTGGCTTTCTTTCCCACTACATCAGATTTTTATGAAGTCAGTTGAGTCTCGAACTTTCCCCTCGTGTTGGAAGTTGGCTGATGTTGTACCCGTGCCCAAATGTAAGAGACCCACTGTTCGTGACTTTCGACCGATATCTGTTACCGGTCATCAGCAAAATTTTTGAACGTCTTGTTCTCAATTCTGTCATGTCACAGATTATCCAATTATATGGTCCGCATCAATATGCCTTCAGACAATATGGTTCTACCGAAAGTGCGTTGATCAAAATTCACGATAGTATAACATCATATCTTGAGTTACCTACCACGAAAGCAAAGCAGTGAGGCTATCTTGCTTGGATTTAACGAAGGCATTCGATAAGCTGAATCATCACTCTTTGCTAAACCATTTGATTGACGGAAATGTAAATCAAGGTTTCATTATATGGCTGCAAAGTTATTTGGACAACCGCACTCAACGTCTTAAATTGAATGGTATTTATGGTCCGACTACTAAAATACCATCAGGAATTCCCCAAGGATCAATTTTAGGTCCCTTTCTGTTCGCTGCCTTTATGGGGTCTCTACGTGTGTCACCAGAATCATCCATGATTATTTACGCTGATGATGTTACTCTTATTGAGCCAATTTCTCGCGATCTCATACCGAACAATCTGGGGCATGTACAGGAATGGATCAATGCCAAGGGGATGAAACTAAATCTTGAGAAATCTTCGCAGATGATTTTCTGTCATGGAGAACAATTTGATATCATATATCCGAATATCAAGGTTTCAGATACCGTGAAAATTTTGGGTGTTCACTGGAGCAAGAATTTAACATGGGGTCTTCATTTCAGCGAAATGTTGAAACTTTCATCGCAAAGACTCTACGTAATTCGAACGTTAAAGCCCCTTGTGTCTTCTGATCAGCTCATCATTGTGTATAATTCACTGATATGCAATCTTTTACTCTATGCCGCTCCTCTGTTCTCTTGGCTTTCAAAATGCATCGAGATAAAATTACAGAGATTTCATAATCGTGCTCACCGCCTGATTTGCGGTAAAGACTGTACCTGTGACAAGTTTCCTTTGTTTTCTGTCGTTCTGAAAGACCGCGCATCTTCATTTTTCAAGAAATGTGAAGTAAACGAGGAGCATCCATTGCATCATTTGATTCCTCCTCGAATGTTACGTAGCGGTCATTTGTGTCTCCCAAATGTTAAAACTGCCACAAGACTCCATTCATTCATACCTTGGATGTGTGTTGTCATGAATGAAGGTGTGTAACATTTTCCAATTGTGATTTTGTATTTTCCTTTTCTCCGGTCTTTTATTTGTGACTTGTATATTGATGTATTTAATGATTTTCAGTATCAGAAATAAACACTTACTTACTTACTTACTTACTTATCTTTTTTCACTATCACGGTTCATTCCTTTGCATGCAGCAGTGTCTTTGTACTTTTGCTTGACGGAGAAAGTTGACGGTGACAGCTATGTACGAGGATAAATAATTTGTTTATATTATATTTCGGGTCTAGTTATGGCGCGGAGTCCGGACTTCGACTCCGACTCCCTGGTCTGAACTGATAATGCAAGGTGAGTCATAATGTGCGCAAAACTTCAAGTAAGTGTAGCTCTGACCGAAGTGATTATTCGACTTGAGTATTTATGCCATAATGTTTGGGAATTCATGGGGTTTCGCAGTGTGACTTATTATTTTTCTCTTTCAATTGTTTGGTAGCGTCCTAGCCGACTTTAAAATTACTTGAATTTGTCTAAATCTCAATATTTAAACCGCTGGGAATTCAAATCAAAAACAAATTTTCCAAAGGACAGCTCTTAATTAAGCATGTCACTGATGAGTGATGATATTATGCAATTTAAAGTGAATGTTCAAGCAATCGTCCATCAGCTTCGACAACACATCGTTCTCTGAAGAGCAAATGGTTAATGACGCGGTGGAGTTCATCTGGTTCAAAATTTCGCACTTCAAAGATTTTCTCCTTCAACTGACTAATGTTTCTCGGAACAAACTGCTGATACACGCGAGCCTTCAAAGTTCCCCACAAAAAGTAGCCTGTTGGGGAGAGATCGGGAGACTGCGGTGGACAAAAGCTCGTGACTTCTACGCGAAAAGAGGAGGATCTCCATCATGTTGGAGTACGACAGTCCTCACCTTCTGATTCTTTTGCAATTCCGGCATGAGGTTATCACGGAGCATGTTGGTGCAATAGTCTTGATCTACAGTCGATTCAAAGAAGTAGGGCTGCAACTTGAAACTAGAAGAACTTCCTCATTTTCCAATATCCACTTCGCGAAGTCCAGACGCTTGAGCTTGTCTTGGTCACTTATCGCCTGTGTTCGGTATACTCGGATTGGATGCATCGCAATTTGATGAAGGACTTGCATGAAACTGAGTTGAGGGATAACGGTTTCACGCGCGACTTGTCGAGAGCTAGCATGAACAAGTAGTGGATTTGCAGCTTTCAGATTGGTGATCGACTTCTCGATAGCAGAGGAACGGCCATTGGCTATGTACGGTGTACCAGGAGACTGGATGTCATGGAGAGTCTTTGTTGTCTCGAACTTGTATCAGTCGACTGATTGTTGAAGGTAGAAAGGGATCTTTGTGTAAGGACATCACTCTCTTATATGCACATAGAGTAGCAGTTGGAGATTCGTTATTTGAATAAAAGAATTTCGGTAGATTCAATTTTGCTTGTAAATACATCGTTAGCGGCAAAAACAATTTAATTTTTTGAGGTTGAACTTCGCATATCTAAGTTGAATTATACATGAGCTAATCATAGGACAAATTCAAAATCTTCAAACAGCTTAGATTACTTGTTTATGTCCAGATTGTAGGTCGAACAAAATCAAATCGATTGCTGAATAATTTTGCTGTAATGGTGAATCACTCAACAGATCCAGACTGTCAAATCATGAGCAAAAATATAGTAGAATTTCATGAACTGATATAACATGAAAAGATTCAAATTTCAAATTTTAACTGATTGCAATTATTGAAACAAAACCCCAAGTCTCAACGAACAAAGTGACATGATAATCAAAGTCGGTTACTCCGTTCAGTAATCACAGGACATCATCAAAGTTTTGCGCACATTATGATTCACCCTGGAAGAGGAAGAGACGAAATAAAGCGTGTATAAAACAAGAAGTCAGCAAATTCAAATCATGATGAAATTAAAAAAAACATTGAACTAACACATACACAACATTCTCCTGAACCTTTGCATGCAATATTATAAATGTAGAAACAAAACTACGTGTCCAGTACACATAGGAAGATTCAATTTTCATTCCTCCTGCACTCACCAGCTCTCCTTAAAGATGCAATTAGTCCTTAGTAATGAACATTTCATGAATATTCGTCTTTTCAGTCGCTAACCTACTCCATTTACCAATATCAAGGACAAGTAAAACACAACATCTACATCTGCTATATACATTGCAGACTTCAACGAACAGCACTTAACCTGGCTTCTTTCTCGGATAGAACGTGCTTGCATGCAATAAGATTGAAATGCTCTCAATCTGTATTTCAGTGTTTTCTTGTCGTCGGAGTGCACAACATGTATACGCTTTTCAAAGTCGTCCGCTTGGTTTTCCTCATATTTCTGTATGCATCTTTTGCATTATCATGTAACAAACCAGTAGGAATTTGCAAGACAATACATGGAACACTAGTATGCTTCGATAGACATAATTATAGATATACATAATATAGATTATTTGCTTGAATAATTGGTGGATGAAATGTTGACGTTCACATTTAGAAGCTAACAGCAAATCAAATACAAGAATGGTGAAATGAAATTGCTGCCGATTTGGTACAACAATCTGTTTGTCTTATTTCACATGATTTCTCCTTTTTCTTCCTACATGCATATTTTGCGATATCAAGACTAGCTAAAAGCACGATGCTTGGCAGAAAACAAATGGGAAAGTGGAGTGCATGTTTATTTTTTCATCTCCATGTCCAAGCAGCTTCAATAATGGCGGATATTGAATAATGTTTATAATGGTATTAGTTAATATAATAATATATAATGGTGGATGGCATATTGATCTCATTACATGTGGTATGATGACAATATCAACCCATAAAATGATGAACTGAAATCTTCATCAATTTGGCAAAATCACTTTCACATCATTGTTTGGTATGAGCTACCTGAGAACACCCTCCCGCATAACACTGACTTATGTAAAAGCTGTATTAATGTATTCTGCCGAGTATAAGTAAATGAAAGGATTTGTTGTTGTGGTTCTGTGGCAATAAATGTGCATAATTGCTGTTAATATTGATTATATTGGGTTGAAATATTCGATTCTCCCACTGTAGAAAGAAAGGCAATTCAAGTTGATTGAAGAGTAATGCAAAGAAAATAGCTAATGCATTTTGAGGTGTCATTATGACTGAGATGATCGAAGAAATCTATGCATTATATGTTATAGTGCATGACCTATTTCATGGAAGTCAGCACAAGGTAAACTGATTATCCTGGGTAATAGGTATTCTTAGTAAGTCATTATGGAACATTTGTGTTGATAATGATGCACGGTAAAAAGCAATCAGGCGAGTACAGACAAGCAGTCAACTCAAAATGTGTTTCATTCTAAAGCACAGCGAATTTCTTCTGCAATAAACTCGCATTTTTATTTGAATTAGATTTCCACAATACATTACGAAGTAATCAATTCTGCCTGTCCAGTCGCTTTGAACACTGACACATCATCACCCTCCTGTCACATTTGCGATCGACTCTTCGCTGGACTCAAACGAAGTGCTTTTGTCATAAACGAAGGACGTTATAGGCCTATTCATCTTTGCGTAGCTGTTTGTCATCCTTAAAGCAGCGTGCTACCAACTCAGTGCATCTGAGATTCAAAAATCCAGAAAATAAAATTGATACTCGTATAATGAAAATGCAAGTACATGCATCATTTTTTCTAAAATCCGTCACAGCTGTTGCCGGGATGTCTACAGAACTCTTAAAAATTTCGCGGTTTTCCTGGTCAGTGTATGTTGACTTTCTCGGCTTTTTTGCGGATATTTTGCAAAAACCAATGGTTTGAAGTATCTAGAATGTTCATTTGAACGACGTATTCTCCTCGAAGTGAGTAGCTTTCACAAACTAATGCATTTGAATACTCAGGCGATGCAAATAAAATGTTGTTATTCAACAAAAAAAGTTTGGAAACTTTCAAAAAAATCAGTAAGAAGATGAACGCGAAATGCAAGTATATCAATGCGTATGGAAAAGTGCAAAACACGTTTATCAGACCATCCAAAAATTTGACGCTGATGCCCATATTAATTAAGGTGAAAGTGTCTACCAATGTATATGGTCACGCTGGATTGCCGTAACAAGCTGAGGAGTCCATCATGCGGAAAATTACAAAAGTGAACGATATAATTATTGAAGCTTGTAGTCGCGAATCACATATTTACGCAGTTGATCTATGTCAGCATTTAATACTTCCAGTTCATGTCTGAGTCTCTTACGTTCTTCCTCCTTCGCTTCTTCGTTCCACTCTCTGTATCCCATGCTTCCTCTCCTACTCTCTCCTTCCCATGAGAATCATGTTTTTAGAGATGTCGCACCGTCGCAATATCTCGGGCGCGTACTCCGTCAAAAACATATAGCTGCGTGACTTGGGATTCCTCGAGTTGGTTTGCAACTTCAGCATCTTTGTCAACGCTGAAACCTCTCCAACGCAGCTTTGCCGTGACTAAGAACGAGGACCCTTAAACCGAAATTGTTTCTTGCCGTTCTGGGTTCAAAAATTCCCTTCCATGATGTCGAAAGCTTGAGTTGCATTCATGGAACGATGCTTTTCCTGAGAGGTCTCTTCTTTCAACCTGGAGCTGATGCGAGTACGTACGATCGAGAGTACGGTGAAAACATGAAAAAGAAGCGGCTCTGAAAACAATGGCATGAAGAAATATCGCATGTTTGTCTTCTAAGCAACTTCGAATTCCCGATTCTCCCGGTTAGTAGACACCCTGTTTTAAAAGAATATGTGCTCCCAATCAATTTAAGGAAATAATTGCCAAAGTAGATGTAGTCTAGTGAACGATGGAAAAAATCAGAATATTCAATAATAATCAATAAATAGAGAACATACTGAAGATAGAATAAATACAATAGTGAATAAAAGTTCCAGAACGTCACTAAAGCAATTAAATGATTTGGATTTATCGTACATCTATCTTGTCTTAAATCTGCGCAGACCTGATTGAACTATTGGTTAGACGTCTTTCTGTAAAAGTGTTCCACTGCATGTCATTATAATTGGACGTTCAACTCCGTGTAAGTCATTGAAAAACAACTCAACGCAATAGTTGGAGAACATTTGAATGAAGCCAAAATGGCGTATACTTGTGAGAAACGTGTAATAAACAATCGCTCAGAAAATAGAAAACGATGAACATGATACTATGCAGCAAATGCCCGTCGTTCATTACGCCATGATTATGAATCCGACCGTGCAAAGCTGTTATTATAGAGTAAGTATAATAGCTAGAGTTGCAACTCAACAATAAATAAGTCCCCAATGTGTATACAGTTTCGATTTTGTTAAATGAACTCGAGTTGAGACCCAGTCTCATTCAAGCGTAATCACATCACAAACTACGTGCCACTGAAAGAGTAAAATACCATAATCAATGACAATGATCATAATCAACTTTAAAAGATGTAAATGGGTCCACACCAAAGAGATTTAATATTATAAAGGGATAGATAGGAAATAGACGTGTTTTACCTTGTGTACAACGAAACCAGTGAAAATAAGCTGATATTGCATGAATTTGAAATTATTTGTAAGCGAGTAACACATATTCCTTTCCATTGCCTCTTTTTAGTAATTGCAGAACTAAAACGCATTTGATAATAAATCAATACATTTTTGCGCAACGTCCGAATTGCAACAAATAGGGCCTAAGAGTACAACATTCTACTTTTTCAGATGTCTTAAAAAAACGTCTTCAGATGTAAATAAGAGCACTGCTGATACAATTCTTTCAATTAGACTTTATTGCATTATTTTATGGCAATTGATTCTTAAATCTGAAGAGCGCATGTTATATAGGAATAATGCGAATGAATACAAATTGTTTCATTTTTAGATGAAAGCAGAGTAAAGATCACCTGCAATTCACCAGATACATGACTAAATTACTTCTCTAAGCAGAATAATGAACCACGTCTTTAGTTGTGATCATGCAGCCAGATTGCTTATTTGCAATAAGTCCGGTACCTGGCTATGGTTGTGCACGTACATCGTTGCTGTGCCCACGTGCACCGGCCCCGGCCGCGCCAGACGCGATTGCCAAGCTTGGCAATAATATAACGTGTATATATAATTTTGTGGTAAGAAATTACATGATACAACAGAAAAAATAAGTATGAACTACATGTATCGAATTTGGTATAAAATTGACTTATGCAAATAAAAGCAAACAACATATACCAATATGTATGTTATACGATGCACATTGTCAACATCTTTGACATCGACAGACATGCGATGATCGATTCCAGTTGGCCCTAAAATGCCCTCTGTTAGTTATTTGCAATAGATCCATATTGTATGTTGCAGCTTGGTAAATAACTCGAAGAGCGTTGTTGACATGGGTTAGCCCTATTAATAGCCAATTCCTCAGTGTGATATTCGGATTCTCACTGAAATTGTTTATGTCATGAATTCTGCAGAGGGGAGGGAGTTAAGTGTTTATCATATGCATGTCACATGTCGTGAATACAATACAATACAATTATCAATTATCAAATTATACCACATCAGTCTTCATCTGAATATTTTTTCTTCCAAACTGATAGCAATGCATTAAATTGCTGTATTATCGGTCTCATCTTTAACAATTTTTTTTCAGAAAAACTACTGAACGAGTAGTCTTGAAACTTATCATATAATATCAGTGAATTATGCTTTACATCATGTGCCATTTCCAAGCCTCTTTGGCGCATTGCACATCACACAGCCGGCAAAACAGCAATTTCGCTCCATTGCCGTAATGCTTTTTTTGCGGACCGTACTGAAATAGGTTCAAATGTAGGCATCTATTTCTCATCTAGCCCTTTTAAACAATTAAATATCTTTGGTCCACACTACTATTCAGATTCAAGAAATGAAGCACAAATTTTGTGAATCATAAAATCTGAAAAATTAAAATTATCTAATAAGTTTCATACTACTTGATAGTAGCTTCTACGTACATTATTCATACTACAGTGGCTTCACGTCGCTAGTATGCTATTTTGCAAAATAATTAATCTCTTAAAGGTGATCAAATATTCTTTTTAGACCGTAGGAACGTATTCTACGCAAAAACTGAATCTTTTGATATAAAAATTTTCAGTGTATGCTGACATTTTTTGAATCGACACTCTACGTAGTACACACTTTGCGCGTTCCATGCTCCAGCACTTTATTCAATGAGAAAACAAGCTGATTCAGGCATTGAGCACAGATAATGGTGGACTTAAACATGTTCAAAATTGAGATTTAATCATGAAATTTTAACTTTGGTGTGATTGCCTACAGGCTGAATTATAGTTCCTGCGTTTTTCACCGCACTATCTTGCGGTAGAAAAACGCAGGTCTGAAGTCGCAAGAAGCTGCGGCGAAACGTAGACATCAATGATATCTGAGGCGACCTGAATTTTTACCGCACGATGGAAACGCAGGCTAGTAGAGGTGCAGTCTATTTTTCACATGCCGCAGGATGGAGATTCGCTGTCTGACAATGCCGACCTCGCATGTAATATTATCATGGACTACGATCAGGGAAACGGACATGAATCGTTGTTATTGTAGTCTATCTATCAATTGCATTTTGTGAACCCACATCGATTGTGAGATGATGGAAGAAACTAACAGCTGCGATCATCCCGTTATGATCGAAGGTTTTTTTGATGAGGAGAGATTCATTAAAACATGATAAGAAAATATTCCTAATATATGGACCATATCATCAAGCTGACAACTCGTGGTCTCAGATGAACAAAAGAGATGCGACAAGAAAAGATGAACGAGAAGTGGCGATATCTCCGACACACCTATCACAAGAAGAAACTAGGACTATCCACTCGAAGCGGTGATCCTGGCGGAAATCCAACGCCAAAATGGAAAACTTTGAGTCCCTGACTTTTTAAAATGACTTTGTTAAAGAAAGAACAACAGCAAGTAATGCATCACTTGATGAAGAAATTGAAACTATATTTTATTATTCTGATATTACCAGTACCTTATTTCTATTCAAACTTGTAACCTATACGCATGCCTCGTCATACAGTCTAATCTTCTAATCTTCTCCCACCAAGCGGTCTTCACAAATTTCCTCTCTCGATCGATTTGCAGGTCTCACACTCCACCACCACCTACGATTTTTGAGCAAGTGAATTATGGAAATCAAAGACGCCATGTCGTTGACGACTTTTTCGGATGAGTCCTGTATCATGAGATGATATCTCAACGCAAACGTCAGCTATAAATTAAATTTACAAGATTCACGGTTTGTGATTCTGAAAACTAAAAAAATCTCACATGGCCAAGCAGTTGTCAGAGATAATTTTTCTCTTTGAGAGCTGATTTGGTTTCTCTGTATATCTCGGTTGGCAAGTGCATACCCTGCCTAATTCCTATTAAAAAATTGCGACTTTGAACAAATTGACAGCCTATGCAAGCGTTCAAATCTTGCAAAAATCGACCGTTAGTCCGGCAGCCAGAACGAGTTTCTGCAGGGAACGTGGCCGAAACTAAGACTTTCACAAAATGTTGTACACCCTATGCCTACTACGAATCTGCATGTCTGCCGAATTCTAATTAGTTCCTCTTCTTGTCAGACAGGATAAAAAAAAACACATGTAAATCCAATGGGATACAGATTTCAGTTTTTAGTTAAAATGAAATTTTCTATGTTTTCGCTTATTGCGACGAAAATACTATGTCTAGAGTCACAATTTTTGACATAGAATGGCAAAGGATGACAGTTTAAAGCTTTCCAAAATTTGATCATTCGTTTGCTAGGAACGAATTAACAACCTGAAGTTGGAAATGGACCGAGAGAATTTGAACAAAAGTGAGAGTTCTCTTTCAAATAATATATATTCACACCTACTTAAGCATATCGTCGTCGTCATGGTAAAACGGCGTCTTAACTGAAAAAGACCAAACGGAGGTGCAATTTTCAGAAATGGTCGAAACATGTGCGAAACTCAAGGTGACTGCCACACTAGAAATGTTGCCAGAGCCCTTCCCATTTCCATTTAGAAATTCATGGATCATATTACAGTTTATAAAATGCAACGCTTCTTCTTCGGCTGCTGTATGTGGAACATGTCCTCATCCAAGGATGGGACATTTTAAGGCCAAAGAGGTTCTCACTTAGCTCCAGAATTTCGTGGAGGGAAATGCGAAAATTTGATTTTGATTTAATGCTTGAAAAACAGCTGAGTAGACGGACCAGCAATCTGATTCAGGCAAATTATGTATAAAGTTGTTGAAGCGAAGTAGGCTATATCAGGGACAGGTAGAAATCTATGGTATGATCGCAGATATCCAGGAAATACCACTGTAGGTTTACTATATCAAAAATCAAGTAGTCAAAAACAATTCTACTTTGTCAAACTTTATCGAAGATGGATGTGCAAAGAAAGAAAAAAATGCAGCTTATTTATTTTGAAGTGATTTTCCTCTTTTATACTTACCTTCTGAAAATTCCATGGAGAGGTTCTTTGTTACACAGCAAAAAAACATGAAAACTCTCACCAGAGCGTCATATCTCTTACAACGAAAATGTTACCTGAAATTATTTCATTTATCGATTCGTCAGTAATATACTCGTTTTAATATACTCGTGATGGTATTCTAGCTGTCCATGGCTATGGACAGCTAGAATGATGATTTTATCTATTCATGTCACACACCAAAGGTGTTGGTCAGCCTGAGAAAATTAGATTGACGACAAAATTCGATGCAATTTGTCACTTTTCACAGTCTAAAAAGACGACAATTGTCTTGTGCATAGATTTCATCTTGTCACATCAAACTTTGCATCAGGTTGTTCAGATATTAATGCGATAGGCGATGCAATGACATCTATTGAGCGACCGACAGGTCGAAATCTACATAACAAAACCATGCATTTTAAATGATGCTTAAAGCTCAGCAATCCAAAATCACGCATTTTGAAAATGCTTGTGGCATAGAAGTTTACATTCAATTTTGGCAAACCGAAAGTATTCACAAATAATATAGGCGATACAAAAGAAAAAAACGATACACACCCTGTATTTGATCGTAGATATTTGACTAAGTCATCGGTATGAAATTAATTCATCTCATTTGTTCGGAAGAAGCATCTTTGTTTCATGTTTGCTTTGTTCGCAAAAATAAAGTGACTTGAAGTAAAAAAGAATTATATTTTTCCTAGCATAAAAGGAATTTCTTTGAGACTAAGTAGTACGTGGTGAGCATGTAAGATCTCAAAATGGTGCTGAGACATTAAAAGGTTGTAGACCACTGGTCTAGTAGAGCCACGGCGTTATAAATGCTAGTATACTGAAACAGTTTCAATTGGTCTACATAAAGAGTTGTAAAATAAACACAATCTTTTTTAGGAGATGCAACATGGGATGACACTGAACATTCATTGCGATATTTCAATAGCTTTATGCCAAATTCAGCTTCGAATTTTTTTAAATTTTTTAATGCCAAGTCCGTTTTTTTTGTTTCCGCACAGTCCGGGTTCTATATGCTTCCCCTAAAGGTCGCCTGCCTGCGCCTTCTACCTCCTCCCAGATCGTGAGCGCATTTACTTGCGGCTTCGGAGTATTCTACATTGGGAGGACGTTGAGGTCACAGGCTGTTGGATCAAGTGAGCATGCTCCAAAGTGTTTGACTGATGGCCGCAGAGGAAAATGTCAAATAGCCATCAGTAAGCACCCTATCAGTGGTAGCCTAATCGCGACCGCACAGATCTAGTCTAGATTTGCAGCAGTATGTCGTTCTCGTAATAAGAGCATCATGCGCATTTTAGGTCTTTTATCAGGCGTGACTGTCCATCTCTATGAACGTAAACAGAAGACGCACGTGGCTGACCTGGCTCTGCCATTGTAGGTCTGACTGCACGGATGACGTAGTCGGTGTCTGTCTCTCTCTCTCTCTCTCTCTCTCTCTCTCTATGAATGCTATTTAAGGTGACGCACATGCCGAGTCCGAAATATTTGCTGGGTCCCTGTTGTTAAGACCAGCCGAAGCATGTCAGAGTTAAAACCGAATTGTCTTTAGTCAAATTTCTTCAATAAATTTCACCTGATGTTCTCCACGTTATTCTTATTTAAAATCATTAACCGGCACAATTGCTTCAATTGACTTAGAAATATTTTGCCCTTTTCTGATTCAACTTAACTCCCATCGGAAAATGTATGACTATAAGTTTTTATACTATCAGATAGAGATAGTTAAATTGCAGTACTTGATTTTGAATAAGAATTAGCCAATAACATGAATGACATAGAATTAGATTTAGTCTTGGAATTACATGTACCGATGTGTTTATTTATATACAGGCTTGCATGATTGTGTGTGGTTAAGTACAGCTGGCATTTGCGGAAAGTGTTGTCTGAACACTTTCACATTTTAGTTGATCAGTAAAACATACAACACTGAGAAAGTCATATAGGTTGCTTGATTGTGCCTAAAGTGTCCAGCAATTGCAGAGTACTCCTATGGCGATCTATCTGTATAGAAGCAGTGGCAGCGGTGGTGCGGATCAGCGGATTATTGAAATGAAGTAGCAGAGAGCAGCAATAACGGGCTAAAAGGTGCAGCGCCCAATTCTGACTAACTAGCACGAGCCTTTTCATTGATGTTGAAGGTCAGTGCGATGGTCATTATAACCGATTGCATGAACTGAAAACATGTGTATTTTCGAGAAAATTTCAATTTGATTGGGTATGCTCATTGTAGATAAACTGCAGATGAACTGTGGGATCACGGTGAAAAGGAATACTAGGATTCTAAAATCTTTGGAATCAATGCAGCCTGCTGTAAGCGTTTATTCATTATCTTATGTGCTCGATTTGGATTCAAGATGAACAAAACCACAAGCAGTCGACAGTTTGTAAGCCGACACAACCTACACATTGGCTTACACTTTGTCGTGTAAATAGGTTGCCTATATAGAAGCACCTTAGTGATAAAATTTGCATATCAAATATTTTGTTAATTCATGTATACGGACAGTACACGGAAGGTGTGCATGGTTTCTGTACTGGTGTAATACATGAACATGTGCAGCTGCAGCTGTACATGTGCATGTAAATGAGTGTCAACATTGCATTGATGCCTGAAAATCCTACAGTCAGGCATTAGACGTGGATGGTTATTTCTGACTAATCCCGAGTTAGTCTGTGATCATGACACTCAAAACATATAAAGTGCGTAATTGCTTGGCCATTCCTGGATATTATACACTATGTCAAAAATAGCCTCTGGCTTTCTCAGGAATAAAAAAAACAAAATTTCTAATATACCAAGCTTTCGCATTCCTTCAACTTTGAAGGAATACGAAAGCTTGGTATATTAGAAATTTTGTTTTTTTAATGCCTGAGAGAGCCAGAGGCTATTTTTGACATACTCAAAGCATGCTAGCTATTGCTCAAGCACTAAGCAGCTAGAATTAATTTGCATTTGGACGTGATTAAGTCATGTGCGAGTTAGATCGTCATTGGCAATGGGGACCGAAGGCCTACTTCCATTGTAATGACGAGTTAAAAGATACATTCAGCATGTTCGAGAAAAAGCTGTAACTAAAATTGCTTGGGCACTGAATTGAGTGCTAAATTGCTGCTTGGGCACGTAATAATATTGATTTGAAGTTTGGTTGTGCCTACTTCACACCTTGGTATAACAAATTTTTGAAACTTGAATTTTTACTTGAAGATTAATAATTTTTATTAAATTTTTGCCTGGCACATTCATAGACATGGATATTTCATCGTTTGTAATGGGTTTTGTTGCTTGATGCACTGATATTGTGAAAGTCGGAAAACTTGGTTGCGCCAACTTCACAGCGCAACCAATTTTGAGATTTAAATTGCGTTTTGTGGTCAAAGGAGACTAAATTTCGTGAAATCGAGTAGTGACACATAATCAGCGACCTCGAATTGTGTGATGTGTTTTTGGGAGTGGCACAGTTAAAGCGAAAAATGGTTGCACTGAGTGTTTGCGCCAACTTTGCACACGTCGTTGACATATCTTTGATAATCAACTTATTTTTCTTTTAATTAACATTCTTAGCAGCAAATTTTCACTCTGTTTAATATCTGATGTTTCATACTACTAAATATACATAGCAAATATAGCTATTATGTAATCACAGAATTAGTTTGCAAACATTTACCCTCTTCAAACTTGATCAGATACTGTTTTAGAGAAAAGAAGCATAATCTCCGTAAAAATGAATCTCTTCATGTAAAGAGATTCATTGTTTGGTGACGTGTTTTCAGTGGACAAAACAGATGTTTCAATGAAATTTCATTCTTGAAGCTAGGGAGACAAATGATTTCTTGCATCGTCTGCTTAAAGCATGAATAACTCATCGCAACTCATGATAATACATGATTTTTTACATTTACAATAGGTAAATAATAATGCAAATCACAGCATAAAGAGCATAAAACAATAGCACAATGAACAAGCTTTGTGTTCAATTTACCAAAGCAATGGCAAATTATAGGTGAAGTTCAGGTGAGTCAATCTAACTTCTGAATCCGAACCAGTTTATTCAACTTCTCAAGTATCAATTTAAAGTTCCTCCGTCAGAGGAGCTTGCAAATTCGTCTGGTTTATTGCACAAATCAGAACTGTCTCTGATATGAGCTGTCTATTTTATCATAATTCCTCACAAATTTGATAAATGACGTAGACCTATCCCTGTTTCCTTTGTGCCTTTATAGCACAACCCATTTACAACAAACTCGTTTAGAACGAGCATGACACAAAGTTTATACAAAATGATGCGAGCTGATTTAAAGTTCTAATTTCTTATCGAGTGTTATAGAGAAACAATTGATATCAATAGGTCCCAACAGAAGTACAATCAAAGCCCCCCAAAGTTCGAGTCAAAAGAGAAATCAAACTGAAAACTCCAAAAAGTGTAGCACGCTTCAAAGGAATCTTATCAACAATGAAGATGCAATATCAATCTGAGGAACATGACTTTAAGAAGTCCTCCGACGAATTCTATGCATTACTACACTTTTTGCTGGATCTATTCTTTCCTATACGAGAGATTGTAGCCACATCGAGAGATCCTGATTTCGTCAAACGGCTACTGAGGCAGACGAACGCCTATGTGAGATGAGTGTTAGATAAGGCAGATATGATTAGTAGGAAGATAGTGCATCAACATATTATCAATTTTAATGCAACAAAACTCTCAAAAAGTAGCAAAAAAGGCCTTTGGAAAGAAGTGAAATGCATAACAAAAAAGGAAAAGAACAAAACAGAAGAGAAACCGAGCATATCCGCTGAAGCATTCAACAACCATTATACCAACATTTCTACAGACCTCACATGCGAAGAAATTAAAATGTGGTCCGAAGATGCATCAGGAATTCTTTGACGCACATGAGACACACTCTGCACTGCAGAAGCTGAAGAGGACAGCAACAGATACTGACAGAATTCCATCGTGGTTTCTCCGTTTGGCTTCCGACTACATATACGAGCAGCTGAATACAAATATAATCAATACGTCACTGATATTTGGAATAGTCCCTGAACAATGGAAATCATCAAATATCATCCCAATACCAAAAACAAGACATCCACAAACTCTAGAAGACTTCCGTCCTATATCAATAACCCCCGTTCTGTCAAGAATGGTACAGAGAATGATCAAATTCAAATATCTGAATCCAATAATAAGCTAAGTTCCGCAACTTTTCAAAGATCAGGATGCTTTCCGACCATCAGGAGGAACAACAGGCGTCTTAGTTGCGTTTACTCACACTATCACCAGCCTTCTCGAGATCAACAGCGTTGTGAGAGTCATTTCCTTGGACTTCTCAAAGGCATTTGATGCGGTGAGACACGGCAACCTTGACATATCCAACAAGCTGTAGAACTAGCTCATCGACTTCTATACTGAGCGCCGCCAAACTAAAAGTTATGGAGGCACCATCACCGGAGAATCAAAAATTAACGCTGGTGTCATTCAAGGTTCTGTATTAGATCTTTTTGCATTCTCCGTCGAAATTTCAGATCTAATGGCTTCAAAGATGGGAGTATCTTTGAAAAATACGCTGACGATACCTGCCTTATCATTCCGCCGAATAACTTCAACTCCACATAGATTGACTTGTCCTCAATACGTAATTGGGAAGAAGAAAATAACTTGAAAATCAATGCATCAAAGTCTAAAGAAATCAATTATCTTCAAAAAACCGATAGCTCAGCAAGAACCTAAACCATTACCTCAGATAAAGCGATATCAAGAGCTAACAATTTTAGGAGTCGCATTCACCGATCGTCTAAAAATGGACACTCATATCAACAATCAAATCAAGAAATGCAACCGAAGTCTGTACGCCATCAAAATCATTAAGAACCGCGGTGTGAAGCCTCAGTATGTCCACCAAGTTTACAACGCTCTTGTCCTCAATCGTCTCCTTTACACGATAGAGACGATAGAGACGCCTTACGAGTTACGTAAATAGAAATATTGAATTCAAGTACTGCAAGGCGATCAACATTTAAGACACAATTGCAAAAATTGAAAACCTACCAACGAAACGCATCTTCTGTACAAGTTCCTCCCCCCTAAGATAGACCACGACCGGAATCTAAGAAGAAGACCGCATTCATTACAGAGAACAGTGAACAACAACAACATCAGAAAGAACTTTATCAACCGAACACGTCACACTGACTTTGCCCTTGACATTTCCGTCTTCAGTCTGCCACTCCTTTAATCTGACTGACTTGCTAAGTAACTTTCATAATTGTTTTTCTTCATCTATTGTAATCCGTCATGCGTTTGTCATATCGGAATAAAGCTTTTTATAATTATTATTACTATATGTGGACTAAAAATTGTCATTTGGGATAAGCATATCGGGACAAGACAAAACAGGTAGAGATCATATATGCAGCAGCTACTATGCCTATGCCATTACTTCATATGAGAATTGTTAATGACACATAAAAGTTTAATAATAATGCCTAATGTACTACAGCTGATAGTTGGAAAGATGCATATTATATAATAACATACATGTAGTATCATATCATAGGTTGTGATTTAGGATTCTTTCTTATGAAGGTGAACATAATTCAAATTTCGCTTTTTCATCATGTAAATGAATTCAGCGATCGCTTTCATATTCATTTATAGATTGTTGTTTGTCATATTTAGCGGACAATGTCGGTTGTGTATGTAAATAGACGATGAAGTTTAATAGCAATTTTGAAATTAGAATCGACTTAATACAGTTAGCTAAGACCGTCTAGACAGCAGCATGTTCATACTTAGGCGATCTTTATGCAAAAGTACAAAATTATTAGTCACAACGTGATCACACCAAACCACCAGTGGCACATCCATGATTCTTATACATAAGTCCATATCCGAGGTCCACGGAAATATAAATCGAATGCTACAGCGAACTTTGTATATATAGGTTTCATAAATAGAAGCATGCGCATATTAATGCATTGTCCAGTGGGCAAAGGCATAGCTCATGCACATTTATGATCATGCTTAACTTGATATTTTGCTGTATAAAACTGTTGATGGACTTCTTTTGTGTTTTTTAAGTTACATGTAGTTCGTCAATTTGAATCTCAATTGAGGATCCTTCAATCTCATTACAAACGGATTATACTGCATTAACCACTGTCTGCTGGAACTGACCGGTTTTATGGCGGCCGGGGCCGGTCCGTTGGTCGACGCTCGGAAACAGTCGGTCGGGACTGGCCCAACGGTTGGTCTGTAACCGACTGATTAAAGATTATTTCTCTAGACATAATCTGGTCAACTTCGACCGCTAGACATTATTTAACTTCCATGCAGCATTCATGAAATACATGGATGATAGGCCAACTGATAGGGGAGAGTGGGGCACCATGAGCCAGCGGCCTTATCAGAAAAACCCTTCAGTATTTCGGTGGGCAATCGCTATATAAATGAGCTCCTATCAAATTACATAATGACAAAAATAATTAATCCCGTACCTTATCATTTTCCCATACTTTCAATGGAAAAATTATTTTTCACGTATAAAAATAAATTTTAGCATTACAGCATTTTTCGTTTTGACGCTCAGATAACACATCACAGATGAAATTTATTCTGCAATTAGAAAAGCCACTGCATTTGTAGGAATGGCGAAGCAAAAATCTTTTTCTAATGTCAAACGTATCTGGGACATAATGACCTCATCATCAAAAAAGTTAGGTTGGACACCATGAGCTAGGCACATCGAGTGCAAAAAGTTAATAAAGCAACCTCACTAGGTGACATGCAAAGCGTAATTCACGCATAATTACGGAACATCCCAAACATCCGTGGTTAAACACATTCTATTCTTCTACGCGCGTACATACGCGCTGCACCGTGAGTCAGAAATCACTTGATCTGATGCTGTTAAAACACGGTGAATGTTTATGAATTCGCGCGGGCGAGTGCTTACATTTTGCGCATCGTCTGTGACGGTTGTCTGCGCTGCCGCTTGAACCACGGATGAACCGCTAAGCATGTTCTGTCTTCCGTGAGCATGAAAATGAGTTCCTATCACATTCTTTAGCGTCTGATATATGCAGACACATGAGACGCAATGTCTATATAACAGAACTGCCGACAGATGTTGCAGCAATGTCACGCGTAGCCACGGATGTTTAGGGTCACGTTTAATTGAGCGTGGCATGTCACCTAGTGTTTCATTTCTTGACAATGATCAGCAAGACTTGCATTGTCTCCTTAAGTGATGCGAAGTCAATGGGCTCACCATACATATCGCCAAGACAGTAGCGTTAAAAGTGATTATAGACAATCGGTTCAACCCTCATAATGCATTATAAAGAAACGACCGTCTTAAAATTGGTAACTTACATGTTTTTTTTTAAATCCTTTATCTTCATGAGACTTTTTAGAGTCAATCAGACAGTTCGGTAAGATTATGAAATAAGAGTAAGCGTATATTTGAAAAATCTGCCTCAATAGTGGTGAACGTGAGGTTGAGGCCATAGGGCAAGTATGTTGGGTAGAGTGGTAACTCCGGATTTATTAAATCCCCAATGTGCATACACTTTCGATTTTATGAAATGATCTCAATGATGATACAGTTAGTATTGTTGCCAAATGTGAGAAATGCAAATTTTTGCAGTGTATTACACATAACCACGGAATTGAGTGATCATGAGAGTAATGCAGAAGGAATGATGGTATTTTACTGATCCTCAGTGTCATGACGGCCTTGGTGAGGTAATGTTTGTTCAATTAGCAACTCGATGACTATTGCTTTCATGCTGAACCTCAAGAGAATCTTCTTAATTGTGATCCTATCACTGGCACCTGCCACTGGCAGAGCAAAATAACAGTGTCAAAGACAATGATTTCAATCTACTTTGAAAGATGTAAATGGGTCCACATCACTATTCAGATTCAAGAAATGGAACATGAATTTAGGGAATCATAAAATTATGCCGATGAAAATTGAACTAAAAACTTGAAATTGAAGCCAAGAAAGCAAAACACACTCTCGTTTTTCCATGAAGACTTAAATTGTAATACGGATCATGAAATTCCATTGATCAGCTAAATTTCCGCTTAGTTAGGATGCCTGTTAACAAATATTCATTCCTTTTGATATCCAACTTTTGATCCAACTTCATACTGCTTATAAAGGGGGAGTCATCTCGGTACCCGAGTAAAAATATTATGTTTTGCTTGCTAAGCGTCATGGTACGCGCGCGGTAAGCTTAGTAGGCGACATAATAACACGCAAAACCACGATATGCCTGCTAGGCACATATCAAGCACCTACTAAATTGATTAAGCAAAGCATGATTACCATATGCCTAGGTCCATATCAAGCGCCTACTAAGTTGGTTAGGCAAAGTTTGCTATGGCATGATTACCATATGCCTACTAGGCACATATCAAGCACATACTAAATTGGCTAAGCAAGCAATATTTTTTTCTGTTCTTATCAAGCATCATCAGCTTGAAGGGCTTCTCACGGCGTTAAATGATCAGACAAAAGCGGCATAATAATTTTGAATGGCTAATAAGCTCTTGCTGCTTTGCTTGATTCGTTTGGAATGAGGCTAGATATACAAAGCTAATCTGGGCCATTGTCATGAAAATGTTAAATGCTTCATTACTAATCCCAGTCAATTAAATATTTTCGTTACACGTAACTTGGGTGTATTCTACTGTACACCAGATCAATGCATATTAAACGCGAGAATAGTTGATAGCCCACAATTACAAGTTGTGTTACTGTAAAAGGCCTACACCAAGTGTAGACACACGTGATAGCGTAGAAAAAGTGATGTTTAAATGGTCAGTTGATGCATGTGTTTCATCAAAATAATTTTAGAACTATTTAAAGCTCTGATATAAACATTAAAATGATCATGCGTAGAGCTTAGTATTCGGAATGATATTACACTTGTGAAAGCAGCTTATCGAAAGCTTATAGTCCATGTAGTACCTATGACTTTCCTCGTACTGTAGAAATTAATTATGTACTTTCTTGATTGACAATCGACTACAAGCAAAGGTCCTACATGCATAAATTACATCAGATTATAATTCAAAAGTATGGGAATGCCAAATTAGCAGCAATTTGGCATTCCCATACTTTTGAATTATTATCTGATGTATATGTAACTTAATGATCTGATTTATTCAGCCGTTATTGACCAATTTCGAGTAATTTCAACTAAGAACGCAGTCATCTTCAGGGTGTAAAATGATAACTGAAAAGAGCATGCCTTGATGGAATTTTAGGCATTTATAGATATGTGAATGAAGAATATGCACAAAGGTATATTTCTAAATGCTTTCAATTTTAAAATGCTTCAATCAATTTGCATTTATTGTTTCTAATTAAATGTAATTACATTTGTAAATGAATTTATGTTTTCCTCACGAAGCTATCTTCAGGGAACATAAATGTTAGGTCATGTTTAATTAATTATAAGTTAGACAAATAGTCCGGCAACCAGAAGTTAATTAATTAATTGTCATTAATTTTTTTTCATAAAATGATGTAATAACTAACTTGGCATTCCCTTACTTTTGAAATGTTTACATTGAGTGTACGCATTTTTTTCACAATTGCATCAATTATGGCTTTCCTATTTTCATTTGTATTTCGATAACAGTATCAGTGTAAAAAAAGAAGCAACGAACCAATGAAAGCATGATTACATTATAGTTTAATTGAGAATGTCAATATGGTCCTGTTTCCACAAGAAGGACCATGCACTTTTTTACATGCAGGATTTTTACAGTTTTTATCATCGTTGCGTTGTCACTAAACCAATTTTAGATAGATGAAGATTGCGACTACACAATTCAAAAGTCTTTGTCATTCAGTAACTCGTCCGAAACGTTTAGCCTTGGTTCATCAGGCCAAGAGAGCCGATAGTGCAGGCCTAATCACTGCGGTAATTTCACTTTCACATAGAAGTTTTATAACCTATTTCGAACACGAATGCTTACTATCACTTTAATGGTTGATTATTGCTTGAAATCATTGATTATTGATCACTCATTCTTGAGAAGAAAAAAATGACTTAAATTATAAGAAAAAATATTATTAACAGACTTATTCATAAAAAGCATTAACTTTTCTCAATTTATATTATTATTCATATCTATAAACTTTATTAAACTACATCTTTATTTACTGAGTTAAAAGCTAAAAACTGTTAAACTCACTAAATAAGGATACTAAGTTTGCGACCGATATCCCTGAAAATAACTACTTGAACTATTATATAAGATTTCACTATGGGTTAATCAAAATTAATTTTTGCCATTATCAAAATAAAATCGTACGTCAAGTTGTGCCCTTCCTTTGCTAAAGATAGTTGGGTCTCCAGTTATGTAAAGAGAAACTTCACTGTCAACACCTTTGACAGCATCGATAAAAGAAGTACAGCTCTAACTCTCTTGGCATCGAAGCTGGAAACAAAACCAAATCTCGTCTCAAGTGTAATGGTCGCTCTGATAGAGATTTCGCTATTAACAAACGCTCGCGTAAATCAAAAACTATTTTAATGAAAATAAAGTTGTTCTAAATATTGATTTTATTAGTGACAGTTTTTCTCGCAAAATTAATTATCGTATTCGTAAATATAAACTTGACATTAAATTCGCAAATTAAAGTAACATAAAATTATGTTACTTATTTCGAAATAAGAATAATAGTAATACACGCTAACTAATTGTTTTCTTTGTAGTAACTTCTCAATCATAATAATTGCAATATTAGTTTTGTTGTTTATCCGTTTATTTGTCATTTTAGTTCTAATAGTTACATAGATGATCTTCACGCCTTTTCGTTTGAGATTTGATGAACATCGCAATGTAGCCACCGCAGTGTGTGGTTCAATGTGCCCCACGCATGGGGCACACTGAACCACTATGGCAGAAATTTCAAAATTAAAATTATGAGGAGATTAAATGTCACAAAAACGTCCAACAACTCAGAGATTACTAAGGATATCCTCAACCTTTCATCCGAGTTTGATTTCGGTTCATTTGATTTAGTATATTCAAACTGCTGAGAAAAGATCAAAAACATGTTCAATGTGCCCCACCCGCCCCTATCAAGAATGTAGATGCAGCAAGTCCTCTGACTGATCGCTGTTTGAAATGTACCGCGAACTGTATTGAAGATTGACGTCAGTATATTACTAACTTTGGATTGCCCTGTCAAAGCCAGTATCAACGAATCACAACTATAATTCGAAAATTGATTTGTACTTCGTTGTGATTGCCTGGCATGATGTTATTAAATATAAATACACATGTCAACGCATTCTCATCGAAGATAGCACCCACAAACTGAAAGCTGTAACAAATGCGCGAGTGACTCACAACCAAAAGCAGTTTAACTTAAATTAATAATGGCAGTTTTCGATTAAGCAATCAAGCAGATTTGTAGAGTCATAATCACACATTTCACTAAATGTTGACGTATCTTGATGAACAATACGTCAAATAGAAGCTTAGGTTTTTTAGTGTTCATCTCATGCGGGTTTCATCTCTTCATCTACACGATTTCATGTTTAAAAATTATGATTTATGAAATGGGTTTTACTTCTGTAGAGGCACATTAGGTAATGAGTAGACGTGTAATATACTGTCATCAATTCATCATGAAAAATGCAAATTATCATATCATTGTAATAACATCAGGATAAGCTTAACGATGTAAAATGTGGAACGCCTTTATTTCTGAACAAATATTGCCAGTGATAGACCTATGCGTACAGTAACAAAATTACTAAATCCTGTACAAATTATAACTAACAACCGATGGAGAGAAATATTTATAGATCAGCTTACCTATTAACAACATGATTGTTCGAGTCATAGCAATGACTTACATTTTGCATAAATTAGTCAATTCCGTTTCTTAGATTGTGTCATTCGTTTCCAAGAGATAATAAAATCGATTGCCATGTACCCTGATTCCATCGATGTAGAATTCAAATGACAAATCATGAAATATACGAATGAAACTTTGAAAGTGTGGAGACAATTTATTGTTAAATGATTCTGAAGAAAAATGAGATAACACTGCGCACTCGGAAGTCGTAATATATGTGTAATTTTTTGGGAGATTTATTGAAGGAAGCCAATCTAAGAGATCCTCGAAATCGGTGATATCATCCTTGGGAATTCGAATTATCAAGTTTCCATTCTTGTGTTCTCTCCTTCCATGCGAGCCGTTGCCGTTGATGCGTTTTCCACAAAAAGTTTGGTTTGGTTGATGAAGATGCCGAGGTATAGTAAGATGGAAAGTTGTTGAAAACACTGGGAACTGTCGAAGATTTGAGTTGCAATAATTTCAATTCTTTTCTGGGACGCCTAGATGATCTTGAATTGTTGACTTGTCTTGATCAAATCATTTTCGAGGAACTGCAGAGAACAAATTCGCGAAGGCAAGGTTGGAAGGAAGACGCTTCTTTGGCCAAAATTATCGACATCCTCTCGTTTAATTGCTCTTTGTCTTATCCATTTGGTGCGAAGAGTCTGGTCATGAGAAAATGCAAAAAACGAAATATGCACATTCGTTGAGTTATCTGATGTGCTTTTGTGCACTTGCTGTTTATTATCGTAGGACGTAGACTGATCTGCAGGGCGCGCTGCTTTCCCAGTTAGGCGCACGCATAATATATTTTGAGACAGCTAACCAACTTGATGCAATAGCAACGCATCGATCAATCAGATGACGCTTGCCTCACATATTTGCATGCAGATTCGGCAGATCACTGTGAGGACGAAGGACAAAGGCAGTATTATGACTGCGTGTGCACACACTGTTGTGCTGTCATGTATGAAACTTCCCGTGAACAGCAGCTCAATGAATTGCCAATGAATTGCGCTTTGCGCTATCGAACAATGAAATCTATCAGTCCTGAGTCTGTATAGAGTGTGGACTATTCGTGAAAATTTAAGACTTGTATATGCCGGTGCTCTATATCACTAGACGAAATGACTTACTTAATCTTGCTAAGGAAATCTTACAAGTTCTGACCAGAAAGTACCAGTCGTGCTAAGTCTTATTAGCAAATCTGATCAGATCTGATAAGATCTTACTTGTGATTTTTAGAAATCTTTTGAGTAGAAAAAAGTCTTATATTTTGCGTTTTGTCTACATATATTCAGTGCACTGATGTTCCAGCAAGATCATTTAACAACTAAAACCATTGATATCGTCTGATCTTCGCACTGAAATCGGACTTCAAGTTTGAAATTTCAGTTCACTTTTTTTAATTTCAATTATCAGCTGGTAAGATCTGAAAAGATCTTATTTTGCAAAATATAAGACTTAGTAAGTCTGGTACTTTCTGGTCAGGAAATGTAGGATCTTAACTAAAATAAGTTCTGATCAAACTTTGCAAGAATCTGATCAGACTTAATAAGACTTATCAAGTCATTTCGTCTAGTGATCTCACAATGACTAGAAATAGAAGGTTGGAAGAAGCCCTTTCAAAAGGAATTATCCTAATTCACGGTCGTTCGGAGATAGCGAAAATGGACAGATAAATGGCTACTTAAAACAGAGCAACAATGTGTTCTCAGCAGGGTTTTCAACTTTCAAAAGAATTATTTTTTTAGTTTGCTTTCTCGTAGCGTTTGAGTACTAGCAACATTTTCTGCGCTGCAGCAAAGAATGTGCAACAGATTAATGCATCGATTTAAATCGGGCTGTTTTAATGTAGGATTGTATACACACATCTAATACATTAATATGCGTTTTTCCTCTCGTCAGGATGTTCTGTGAATTTCCATGTAATTATATCTACATTTTCAATCACTCAAAAAGAAAATACAAGTAACGGAGACAGAACTGTTGACCCATAGCTATATGTAGACATGTATTGATATCTTAACTTACCACATGCTGCCGGAAATCTGGTCCTGATATCTGGTATGAGGAATTCTGTAATCCTTTTTGCAGGAGGTTGCCATTTTGTCTTTCATCTGTGCCACTTCCAAAGAAGCAGAATGTGCTGACTATGCTCTGGAGTCCTCTGTTGTAAATCACAGCAGTGTTTAAGTTATATGGATCACACGAATTGGAGTGGACGAGATTTGCTAATATTGGTCCAATCAGAGCTGCTGTCGGCATATAGGGAGAACATGCCGACACTTCCCGATTTTCTGATCATCATGTCGGTGCAGCCGTCACTTAGCCGATGGGTACCGACAACACCTGTGTCGGCATTCACTCGGTGCGCCGACACGGTTGACAGCCGACACTGCCCGACTATTTGACGAGGCATCCCCGACGATTTTTCTTCACCGGGTTGGGTGTCGAGTCGAAACTCTGAATTCGGCATTAGCATCGTGAAACAAAGTCATTTTCTGATGGACTGTTTTGGTTAATATTCGCTTTGAAGTTACTCAATGACTTCAACGGAAAGTCAATGCGAACTTAATTTACAATTGCTGTCTTCAAGTTTCACCTGACTTTGTAGCGTCGTGAAGGATTGCATTTCCGTCAAACAAGTGAGGAAGAGATCATATCCTATAAATCCTGCCAAACAAAATGCGGAATCGAACCTTCTTTATCACGGAAAAGGGACGGTTATCAAGATAGAATGCTCTTTTACATGACAAGATTCCAGACCAAGGTGAGAAAATATAATCAATCTCAATCATTTTATGCAATAAAAATATTACGATAAGTGAAAATGTAGGATTCAAAAATTTAGGAAAATTACATGTATGTCAGCTTCCTCTATGTTTTGAAAGTTGCTGATAACCTGTTAAATTTAATCAAAAGCACGAAAACTTGAAGTGCTATTAGTTAAGTGATCGTGTGACCTATTCATCTGTTTACTGACATTCATTCAGATTTGCTAAAGTCTTATCCCTATAAAGAAACAGCAGCATTATGTTTGAACTGTATGCTGTCTCTGCAGGCCAGATATTAAGCGCACGATGAGGTCAACAAAGTCATTCCCCGACAACTCGTGAAGCGATGATGACCAGGTCATATCCCTTACACTAACTTTTTTTCAACTAAAAAAGGTTGTGGCAAGGCAGTGGTCATGTGAGGATTTTCAATGGCAGTAGTGGATGAGAAGAAGATGGAGATCAAGAGAGAACAATGTACACACGAGCAACAATAATGCGTCGAATAGACGAAGTCAAATGAAGCGGTTGACATCGCTGCGCTTCACGTTATCGTCTATAATGCAAAAAGTACTTGTCCGATCTGCATAAAGTTTTGATGTAGGTAGAAAATATGCTTAAGTAGGCCTACGTCTACCCGAAGCTTGGTGACGATTGATACATATTTTGCAGATTTTAGACGAATTTGAAAACCTGGGGATAATCGAGTTTCCGCACTCATCAGATAGTGAATAACAATTTTATGGATTAACATCTTTCAAACAGAAATTATCGAACAAATATGTAAATGTGGTAAAATGTCTCATGATCAAATTGAAAAATGACAATATGAAAAAAGCATTAAAAATTTCGCAAAATCAAGAGTTTTTTAAATATCATTTTCTCAAATTATATCGTGGTAAAATATCAAGTTTCAAAGTCTTTTGAAATTATTTTGAAGAATATTCGAGAGCTCAATATGCTGATGCTTAATCCACCTTTTATTCCTTACCTGATCATTCTTGTAACTGATGATTTATATCAAGAATAACTAATTATGAAGTAAGCGCTGAATAGAATGGTGATTTATGTTTGACCGATCAAGAAGCTAATCATATTAAGTATAGACATGTCAACTGCAGAATGACACGACCATTCGAGTTCATCGCTGACACTCCAACAGCATAGTTACCGAAATGAGGTGAAGTGTGCCCGTTTCAAATGCCAGCAATCATATCCTGAAATCATCTCTCTGAAATCCTCAATCTTTGCTTCACGCTGCTACGTCAGGACAATTGACACTTCTTCTCTGTTCTTCTTCTCAACCATGAGCCAACATGAACATTAATTTCGAGGGAAAATAGAAATCCTTTCTTTTGAAGAGCATTATCAGCATAATTTCATCTTAAATAAACTCCAACATTTGAAGCAATGCAGCTGATTGGCATCATCTTCGGGATGGACTGAGAGTTTCAGGAGCTTATCATCTTTATAAACCATCGACCAAATCAGATCAGAAATAACTTTTTAGCATGACAAAATTGAGTTTGATACGATGAAAAATTCAGTTTCAAAGCGTCGAACCACGTATGTTCACTTTCTCCTGTGATTAAGCATCACCGGGATGGAACAGGCCGCGGGCACGGCCTTCCGATTAATTATAATGGGCCTATGTTGACCATTAACTGTGCATTCCATCTAGAGGAAATTGTTTAGTCAATCAAAAGGAAAACAGAATTATAGGAGCATGTATAGTTAGTGTAACATATTTAAACATACCTACCTAAACGTGCTCTATTTGACAAAAATGTTGCGAACTGATTCTTAAATAGTAAAAAAATGCTAACTTTTGCATGTAATTACACATAGCTTATTTCAAATAAAATTTTCAGAATCCTATATTCTAGCCTACATGAATATTTATAGCAGCAAGTAAAAAATCAAGCTCCACCATTCTGCTAAGGTCCACATTGCTTCTATCGACTCTTAAAAGCGCGGGACGCCGAAGGGCGTCAACTTCTGCATAATTTTAGCGCTTTTAGAAATCGACCTCAAAAGAAAGGGGATCTTGATTTTTTTCTGTGCTGCTATAATGACTATGATCTCCTGCCGTTTGGTCAACTGTGTGAATTTTGTAAGAATTATGTATTCCATAGCCTATCTATCGAATGATTATTTCATATCTCAATTGACTGGAAATAATTTTGAGGAATCAAAATGAATGATTTGATTTCAATGCAAACACATGTACGAGTAATGATAGTAGCGCCTACTGCCTGTGCTCTTGACAGTCGATGGTAGAGCTGTGTCTGAAGTTAGCGGCACGCGATCAATTTTGATTGACATCGTACGTTGTCAACCCCTGCTGGCTTTGATTACTCTGGCCGGTTTCAGCCCTGACTCATTTACATTATTTATATTGATAGAATTTTCTAGCATTGCATTCCCAATTTAATGTGTATTTAACTAACTTTTGTAAAATGCTTTAAAAGTAGGTTTCGTTATAGATCGCATATTTCCTTTGCTAAGACTGGCCACTTTGTCAATGTTTTCCACGGTTTTTATGCAAGTATTTGAGCATTCCGAAATCTTGCTCCGGTGCAGAGTTGTGGGTACAATTTCTGTGCATGGTTTATATTTCTTAAAACTATATTTATTACTGTTCTAAACTTGCGGAGAAGCCCTAAGCATGCTAGTATGTTTCAATGCAAATAGAATATTTTGGAAATCGTAAAAGCAACCACAGGTTAAAATTTTGGTTAAGCATCGTTTTTGATAACAAATGTGCACATTCAGCATCTGCTTTTGGTTTCATCTTTTGTTAAAAAAAGAAGTTGCAGAGGCCTGCTCCTCACAGCAGGCCTATTATCATTTCAATGATTCTGATTTCTGTAGTAGCCTACTACAGAATTAGCTGATCACAAAGCTAATCATATCCATGATGTGGCCCGCTACTAGAACCGCTTTTAACACCTATGAGCTGGATGATTCGCATGCAACATGCAAAACTTGCAAATCATGGCATACATGTACCTACATGTACATTTGAAAAATTTCTCTTTGTCCATGACTCGGTCTCCTACGAAATTTGTTTCATGACTAGCTAGCAGTTTCTCCACTAAAAGCACATATGCATGTACATGTATGTTCTCTGCCAGAACTGCATGTGCATATATTAGTTTTGCATTTCCCAATTCATACAAGCAGTGGCAGTAGCAACGCTCGCATCAACTTGGCCTCCAGACAAAAAAAGTGCGAACTGAAGTATAGGGCGATCAGATCTCTCCGAATGTGCACCTATGGCACAATGCAACTAATATTTAAGACTCACAGTTTACGAGCAATCATAAAGGTCAATCGTTTTGCAAACTTCAATTTTCAACAAATACACTTTGTCATGTCTTGATAGTTGTTTCCTGTAACGTAAGTGATGCAATTGTCATTCATATTCATTCACATCCACTTTCTGTCACGTTTTTATTAATTCACATGTTTTCCTGACTACAAGTTTTCAACTTCACAAACCAAGAAAAGCAACTGCACATTTGAATTTAGAACTGCAGAAATTTTGTCCAGTTGCACGCTAAAAAACGTGCTATAGCTAGACAACAGTGCATGAGAGTGACCATGATCTACCATGGATGTTACTTAGAGAACGATCCGCCACGATGATTGGTGTGGTACATTCGAATATACTGTACAACAACAGTTTCTATTTCCTAAAACTGAGGATTCGCATTGCTGCATTTCACTTGGAGAACGCATTAAGTGAATTACATGTGCTTGTATGTCGGTCATCCTTATTAGGTACTAGTCTCAAAAGGGTATTTCGGTCTATCTTTCAGTATTTGTACAAATCTCATGGTTCCTATTTTATCAAAGTATAGAGCCCCAATGATTGTTTAGGTGGAAGTTGCTTTGAAACCTTTGCATATATCAATTTAGGAGATAATAAGAGACAAAAGGTCTGATCAACTCAAAACATAAATTCATTATGCTGAAATCACATTTTTTAACTTTATTTAAGTTAGATAAAAAATACAAAAAATATCATGCGAACAGCGATAACTAAAAATACAATCTCAAGTTGCATCAGTAAAGAAAAATGCCTAATATAGTCATTTTGCTTTCTATCTTTGACCAAGGATGATTTATATAAACTAGAGCTATAATTGGAAATTTACAGCTCTAATCATCGTATCATGGTATTATACTGAGTGAGTGACAACTGATTTGTCAATAAAGAACATCAACGCCCTTGATTCCCCGACCGCTTCTTATGGTAGGTTCTAATCGTTGTATTTGACACACGTGCTGAAGTGACAGCAAGCAAGGTTGGACCTAGGGTTTTGGGTCGACCTTGGGTAAGTGATACAAAACTTGGGTTTTCTATTAATGCTGAACATATACAGATCAAGTTACAAAAATTAGTATTTTGATTTGAATCTTAGGAGAGCTACAGGATAAGAGCATAAATTTCTGATATTTTATCAAATTTCCACTTGATTCACAGAATATTTCAAAAGTGAAATACTTGTGATTATTAGCTATTTTATTCTGGGCTTGACAATACCGCGCATTGAAATAATACATATTGTATCCACTGTAAGTTTACATGTCTTTTGCTGCATTTGTGCATTGAATTTTTATATATTCCGCATATTTTACGTCTTCGCAGTTATCTTCTCACCCTTAACTTTCTGCGATAGCCGACATTTATTCAAAAATTAAAATAATTCCGATTTCGCATTCTAAATATGTTTAACCATTCACTTACTGCGCAGCTATAATATTTATCAAGCTTGTTTATATTTCTGAATGATAAAATGAAAAACAATTGCTTTGCTATGAGCAATGTGTAACTCAATCATGACTAAATCAAAGATCTTCAATTAGTCAGTATATCAGTGTAGGTTAAATTAAAAGAAAACTTTATGACGTAATACATGCACTTAGGCTACTAATTACATTAATTATTGCAATAATAAATCGTTTCCCACTAATATCACACTTCTCATGGGCCCAATAGGAATTTTGGCCTATCGAAGAATCTTTATGTCAGCACAAAATACAAAGAATGCACTTCGTCTACTTGATTTCATTCATTTATATAAACTTTGGTTTTGGGTTTTGACCCCAAGGTTTTGCCCAACCTTGCAGCAAGCGGCGAGGGTGAGAGTTGTCATCTCAAAGTTCGAGAGATGAGATTTTCGTCTCTAAACTGCAGAGGGAGGGTTTAACGTTTTCTGAGTTTGAGTGTAGCCTACTTTTTAATAATTGCTAATTCTTCAATTGTCTGCTTTATAAGACGTTAGTGGAGGTTCCCAAATTTCGTGTGCCTGTGCAAAAAATGAAGTTTTATCGTGTAGTAACCTTATGTTGATGTTGCTTATCTCAATTTTAGATGCGGATATCTCCATATTCGGCTCGAGGCTCATGCGACTGATCTTCACAAGACGATATTTCCTATCGAAAAGCCGCTACGCTTGGGAGGAGATTCTCATCGACAACCAAGTGCTGACAAAACAATGTTCAGTGTTAAAGGTATGTAGCCTCTGCCTTCTATAAGGAGACTTCCACTATCAGTGCCTCTCGATATGCACTTGAGGACTGCTAAAATATTGTTGCAAACATTGTTCGATCAGAAGCTTTTAACCGTTGACATGGTCTCTTCACTGTATCATCTGTCAAAGTCCACCACTATTTTTTGAAGGCGGCCCGGAAATGTATTCCAATATATTTATGGAAAACGTAAGAGCATAATCTTTTGCTGTACCCTGCCTTCTTTCCTTTGTCTTTACATATCCAAATTTTATTCAAACAAATGTAGCGAGGCAGACACCATCTTCCTATATTTATGTTTCGTGCCGTCGATATTTTGCTTTCATGTGAGATGATAGACATTATTGCAATTATTAATTTTGAAAATTGTTATATATTTTTCAAAAACTTTTGATCAGAAATTTGATGAAGTTGTGAAAATAAGTTCTCTACATGCGTTGAGGCATTTGTTAGACCATGACGAAAACCTTGCTAGACTGTCCACGACGACGGCGAAACTGCTGTTTTCATAAGTAATGCAGCTTTGGGTCCTTTAAAAGACTTTGGAACTGCCTTCTTAAAGTTAAGGAAGTATTTCACTGAAGAGACTTGGAGGGCCGGACATTTTTTTATCCAAATTTGTGGAAAGTCCATGCATTCGACTTCTAATTTTTATTCTTTAGCGAGGCCTTTCAGTCACTAGGAGGCTAAGATAGCCAAAGACAGATTCTTGTAGTGACTAATCGAAAGGCCTCGCAAAAACAATATAAATTGGAAGTCGACAACATCTCTCGCTTTCGGGCTTTCCTCAAATTAAGGAAGTATGTTTCTCTTACCTTTTCTATGAATGTTTGCTTTTATCTAGTCATTTATTTCATCGCATCGTAGAATTGGAACAACTGCATGCATGCTCTTATCTGATGTGAATGAATTTTTTCCACTATCAAGTTGTATATTGTGTATGAGTCCTAGCTGTTGCTATGTTAATACATGAAAAGTCTCATTATTAATTGTTTTGTAAATTTCATCGGCAGCAACTGCGGGAAGCGCATTGATGTCAATGATGTTGTCATATTTAGCACACAGATTGCTGGGTCAAACAGTCTCATTCTAAGCAATTAATATCAAACTTCGCAGTTTATTTGTAGTGCTTATGCTAGGCAGAACATTGGTTGCCTACGCAGCACCACACTTATAAAACTTGGCAGTTTATGTATGGTGCTTACTAAGCAAAACATGGATAGCCTACGCAGCGCCATACTAGGCAGTTATTATAAAACTTGGCACTTTATCTATGGTGTTTACTAAACTACCTATTAAGTATAGCATATTTTTTTTACTCGGGTAGTATATAGATTGGTAGAATTTTGACTTTTTTTAAAACAGCTCAAATAATTTTTTGGACCACGGGAACGTAATCGCAAAAAAATGAATCTTTTGATATAAAAATTTTCACTGTATACAGATACTTTTTTGAGTCGACACTCTACCTATGTATCCCTACTCTATGGTTAAGGTACAAAATACATCAGAATCAACTTTATCAGTGAACATAGCAAAAGCAAATATTAATCCATTAGTGCCTGGGAATTAATTTTTGTAGATTTAATTATTTTTGAACATTATTAACCCCAACAATGTGAAAAGCAACTATCATTTCCCTTAGAAACGTTTTGATAAATAGTCAGATCGATTTTTAGGATTGGGTCGTTTTCGACCCACTCGGAACAAATAACCCTAAAAATGTTTACTATCAACATTCAAAGAATAATCAAAAAAACAGTTTATCAAGAATATACAAACCAAAAGAGACAAATTACAGTAGTTTCTGTGGCAAGAATATACACAATTATCTATGTAGTTTGCTATAAAAATTCCGGTACATACTTGCAAGTTGCGTACTTCGAATAATTTTGACTTATCTGACTGCAGATAAATGAAACAATTACAAGTGCATACATATATATAGAAAAATGGTTTATAAAGTATGATAGCTTACGAAGCAATCCTCGTGAAGATTTACTTTACACTTCAAACAAGATTTCACCGTTTTGCTTCCACATACTCGACATTGAAGTCGAGATGAGGAGCAAATGAAATGTCCTTTGCCATCGTACCGAGGATTTGTATTCTCGGTCAGGCATGATGGTCGATATCTCTTCGGTTTGCGATCCTTGCCATGTTTTTGTAAATATTCCAGCACAATGCGTCTCCTGAACTCCAGGAAATCCATATTTGAACCTTTTGATTCCTTGAATAGAATCCAGATATTGTTCAACGAGATGTCAATGTCC
Organism: Prostheceraeus crozeri; assembly: GCA_907163375.1. NCBI lineage: Eukaryota > Metazoa > Platyhelminthes > Polycladida > Euryleptidae > Prostheceraeus > Prostheceraeus crozeri. Next base: position 69,300 of record CAJQUW010000319.1, read on the forward strand.
CATCGGTACAAAGGGTTCCACCATTTTCGACTCCGTATACGGACCTTGTATTTATTGATATTTTGGTTCATCCTATCGGACCCTCCCATGTACTTGTTATATTCCGAAGCGGAATGAGGCATCTTTGGATCTAATAATGAATCAAGGAAATGAAGTTACCTAAAATAGCAATATAGTTCAGTGACACACTACATGAACGCGTAGCGGTATAGCGGTCTTCACAGAGCATTTTACTGAGGAGGTATAAGTACCTGTGTTCGAGTTCGTACACTATCAAGAAAGTAGTTAAATTTTTATCTATGATATGGTCCAGTTTTTGTTTAGCATTTCCTATTTTCGTCATTACGTGAACTGAATTATTTTCAAGTGCGCTACGTCACTGGTAAATTTAAAAAAACATGAAATACTAACTAGTAGGTCTTATTAAAAAACGCATGTCTCTACATGTATTTGTAGAGCTTTGGAAAGTTAGTTGGATAATTTTCATTATTGAATAGGTAAATTGAATAGTTGAATGGATAGCAGTCAAATGAATCAAAAAGTACTGATTGAAATATGGTATTACAAATGATAAATTTACTCTATCGATATACAGAGTTAAGATAATTCCTACCTTTTCTTTGACATTGTCGCCATGTTGCATAATCAAAATCCTCCATTTGAAAAAAGAACTATTAAAAATTATGAAATATCAAAACAAAACCACACAACATGTAAAAGAAAAATGTTATATATACCATGATTTTATCAAAATTTTGTTTAATTATTTATCATAGATTTCATGAATCTTATGCTAATTTTAGGGTTATTTGGTCCGAGTGGGTCGAAAACGACCCAACATCAGTTTTGCATAAAACAGTGTAAAAACTCATTAGGAAATGCGTTATAGATGCATTTCTAAGTGAAGTTGATGTGACAACGGAATAGAAAATCCCCATAAATACTTTTGAAATATCGGGTAAAAATATCTCTGATATTTGCGAAAAAACCTCATTTTTTATAGATTTCAAAAATCGACAAAAAGAAGCAATTGATTCAGTTTGAGAGCAAATATCTCTGATCACATTTCATAAGATCATCTTGAAATGTCTGTCATTACTCAGTAGACATAACATGTATATAGTATATGGCAACAGGCATATGAATTAATAGTGGCGTCTTCTCCGTACCTGCGAGGCCTTCGGCGCATCCTCAAAAATAATTTTCCGACAATTATAAAAATGAAAAGTGTCATCATTCCTTTAAATTCGATAGCTTCTCGTGATAGCTGTGTACAGCTTTCCGTCTCAAAATCAGACGCTTAATCTCAGAGCTAACAGTTTTGCAGCACGTGCTCGAATCACAGCTGTTTTCTTCGAACAATTAGACACACAAGCTAGTCGTGTGTCCAGACGGAGCACTGATGTTTAGACAGCGAAAGAGAGTTGTGTGCGTGTGAGGCAGTAAGCGCACACGCCCGCGACAATGTTGGCTTTCCCGATAGACATAATGCTTTGCCTTTTCCAATTTTTGCAATGAAATTCTACACGATTCTTGATCGAGGCGCGGTACCTAAATATAGTAAGGGAAGTGCAACCCAATTGTTCCTGGATTCGCTTAATGTCAGAGAGGCCACTACGTCAACAGTAGCAGATGGCTGACGTTCAGACAAGATTGGGATCAGATGATGAGAGTTCGCCAATGAATGCAGAGTAATGCATCTGACTCGAACACCTAGATTCGGTAGAATTCCATAATTTGTTTTTACGTGATTGATGTGACGCTATGTTGAGTACTGCAGATGAGATCACAACCACGCCTTTCGTCCGAAGGGAATATACTGAAAAGATGACAGTCATCAAGCAATGTAGGTCAACACCTGATATAAAATGAAAGTAGTCACTGAGAAAGAAATAAGAAATACGCAAGACATTTTAATGCATCAAAGTTCAAACACATGAGTGGCTGACCAGCCGTGAGAAACACAGGAAACTGTTGGCCTTGCCTCCTTTTTTCTCGAGAAAATGTGGTCTCAGCTCCTTGAGTAAGGCGGTTAAGCGACATGAGCAATCACTTCTCATGTGCACATTCACTTGGCCTTAAATAATGTTCGGGATGTTGTTATTAAAATTCATTTAAATTCATGAAAGTTAATGTTGTAACATAAAAGTGTTTGGTATAGAAATAGTATTCCAATGCCGAGTGAAGGCCTATGGTCTGGGAGCACGCGACGCCACTGGAATTAATTGATTAGCAGTTCAGAAACATAGCTTTAACAGAGTCGGGTCGTTTTCGACCCGCTCGGATGTAATGGGTTAATACAGTCATGGTTGAAACAACGGCTCTCAGGTATGATTCGCGTGAGGAATGCGGCGCAAATAATAAAAATCAGCATTCTGTGTTGATTTATAATACACGATGCTTTCGTCGACTCTCTTCTCTTGCGGTGGCTGATACATTATACATTAGAAACAAAAACAATGAAATGATATACAATAAAAGAAGAAAGAAAGATGATGAGTGATGAGTGAGCGCTCGCTAGCGCCAAGACAAAGTCACTGTTTTCTTTGTGTTGAACGCACAATGCATCGGAGGTCGCAGTGGCCGTCTGTGCGTTGCTGTAAATAAGGTAGGTGCGCGAGGTCGAACGATCCGCGATAACAGGATTACAGATTAATACAGTCATGATAAAATACAGTTGAATTGTGCTGACAGAAGTAATAGAAACTAAACTCTCATTACTTTATAAACTATGAAAAGCCATCATTCAATAAGCGAATAATTGTCACAATGTAGCCATTTTTCTCATTGCCGAGTTGCTCACTGGCATGCGAAATTTTCTAGAAAATTGGAGAACAGGGGAGCTAACTGATGCAGAGGGTGATTCAAATCATTGAAAAGAGAAGTAAACAATTTTTAACACCAAAAATCAAATAGGTTTAGGGGATAGTTTAGCGGAGAAAATTAGCACAATCACATTCTGATGAGCCACATATAACGTTGTGGGATCTTCGCTGTATGTTTTCTAGAACAGCTTCATTTTTCTTAAACTCACAAAAAGCGGTGCCGCGTATTCAGGGATTGAGCGTATACAATTATTATGAATTTGAACTAGATCCATAGTCGGATTATATCACATTCTAGGGCGGATATTATCACATTTTGGTGGATTCGTTTTAGGCAGTGGCAAGATATCTGCTTTCTTCCATATTGCCGGAAGATTCGCTTCAAATCTTCAATCTTCAACAAAGCATTTCTGAAAAATAATGGAAAGGAGCAACGCCAACACAGAGGAAAACTCTGATCATATGACTTAGGGTATACCATCTGAGCTGGAAGATGACTTCGGCTTCACTCCATTTAGATGCTTTTCAGCAAGGTAAGGAGGAAAAGCTACATTGTTAGGGCACCTAAAGTCTGTAATCAGTAGATCGACAACAGGGTCATCCACGAAATGTTCAGCAAGGCTTTGATTCATTTTCTAAAGAACTGTAGAAATAGGAAATTGTAAATCTATCTTAGATAACCAGTCTCTGTCTTCGACAGCATCTCTATTAACGATTTTGTAGATGTCCCATATAGAACGTCGAGTCAAAGAATATTTGCTCCATGCTGATTTTGCTTTATAAATGTGACTTTTAACTTTTTCTTTATAATGATAAAACACAGACCAATCTTTGGCTTTATATTCTTTATAACGTTTGTTGATCATAATTTTGATAGTTTTCGTCATCCGCGGCTTGTCAAAGCATGACGTTTTTACAACATCCTTTGGAACGTAAGAAAGGACATCATTCTGCACATTATAAAATAAATCACACGCATCATTTAAATCAAGATCCTTCAAAATTTTTTCCCAGCTCATATTGCGAAGATATGACATAGAGAAATGTATATTTGAATCTCTGAGATCATAGACTTCAACTGAACGAGAATCATACACGAATTCCTTGTGAGACCTCAAAAGGATAACGCTGTGATCACCAGAGCGGTGGAAACATACCAGGTCGGGAATAATGAGAGGCATGAAGTCAGGAATCAGCACCATGTCCAAAAATGCCCCGGATCGTGTAGCTTCACATGCCACATTTTGAAGGCCAAATGAAATTTGAAAATCTTTCGTTCAACATGATTTAACTCTCCCAATATCTACACTGAGTGACTGGGATATTGTACCAGAAGGTCATCTAACACATTGATAACGTAATTAATCAATGACGCTGAAGTATCAATATTCAATGAAGCACCAGTAGGAAAACATATCAATGCCAAGATGCACATAAATTGTCTGTATGTTATCCGTAGGATTAACAATTCAACTTCTGGTTGAGGGGATTGAGTAAAAAAACAAAAAGCATGGAATTTCGATTTGATCCATGCAAACAGGCCACCACCCTTTTTACCAGAACTTCTATCATCACGATGTATAACATAATCAGGAATATTTAACAAAGAACTCATTATTGTAGAATCTAGCCAAGACTCAACTACACAAACAAAATCAGGCAAATTGTTCATTGCCTTCTGATAAGGCAGTCAGAAAGTGTCTGCCGATTTTACGTTGTATTTTCATTTTACTCAAAAAATTTGTGATCCGGCAATATATATATTTCGGGAGAGATTTGTGTGTCTTCGCCATTATATCGTCTTTCATGTTCTGACATAGTATCTGTTATGATTCTGCCAATATCAGCCATAACTTTTGCATTCAATTACCGGCGGAGCGTCACCAATTCGCTATCAGAATTATACAGGTCGATTCTTCTATTTGAGTAGAAAGGAAACATTGGAACATGTAATGCTAATGAAATGGCACAATTTGCTGACATAATACCATAGAAATCGAACAATGAGCAGCTAGTTCAACATCAAACACGCCGAATTGTGCGAAGTTTCAGTGACTGTTATCAACTGGATTACACAACAAAGAGACACAGTCGATGTCAAGTTCTACAGAGAAGTTTGTAAGCGCTTCTTCGTGTGCCTGCTAACTTTTTTAATTATGACCTGAGGGCTAACATTATCGAGAAAAGTTTTGCGCAATGACCTGAATTCTTCGATTCTGAAAGAATCGTGGCGATCGGAGCATCTTGAAGGGCACGAAAATTTTTCCTATCTCTGCAAGGTTTTAAAAATTTGTTTTTGTCCACTTAGTAAGTTCCTGCATGTGCCATCACTTTGAATCAGTTTGCACTTCTAGCTAAGTGATGCGGTTAAACGATCTAATTCTGTGCTCTCAATAGCCGCGAATCTTGTAAACATGTCAGTCATATTTAGCAATTTGCAATCGCTGCCACTAAAGTCAAATCATCTGAAGCAAGCCCTTCCAACAGAAACAAATAATCCTGAACACTTTTTCTTCATGTGAAATATACAATTGGAACCTTTACAGGACAGGAAATCAGCATCGATAGCTATGTCACAAGCAGTACATTCAATTGCCGTAGATGTTGCCATCTTCGTGACGTCACTGCCTTTGTGTAAATTACCCATGTGGATTATCAGCTTTAATGAGCCATGATCATAATATTGTAGAAACAAAAGAAAAAACAGGAACCATTCACGAATTAGTAGACGTAATGGGAAAATTATGCCACTAAGACACAGATCGAACATAGACAATTCCGACGATATAAAAATCTTTGGCATGCGATACTTCCACTTTAAGGTAAGCAACATTAAGACACTGCAGATCAGACGAGAGATGAGATACGACCGTCAGCGACCACCCACAGCGAATATTAAAATCGAATGAATTTGTGCAAATAGAAAACAGCAGTGTCGCACGCAGCCGATAGGAATAGAAGGATCAAATCAATGCCTCCCTTAGAGGATCTCCTGATTTTCTTGTGAATGACATTTTCTTTTCCCAACAGCAGCTGACTGAAGTTAAGTTGAGAGAAAAACAAAGTTTGATTTTTTCAATTCTGCGAGTATGACAACTATTGACTATTAGCTCAAATATTATGCTAGACAAACTTTCAAAACAGCACTCCCTTTCTTTAGCCGAAGTTCTGTCTGTTTTTTTAAAAAATAAATATATACACGGGTGTATATATATATCTTTAAAAACAACTACATTTGAGGGCAATGTACATTTAAAATACAGAACACTCTGGCTGTGGTATCTCATGATATCGTAACGCCGATGGACAATTTAACGGGTTCCTTCAAGTTTCCAGGTGTGCCGCTTCTGTGGTGCGTTGTTGCGTCACCCTGCGTTCCGCATATAATATTTGTAACTCTATCAAGGTTATCTTTGCGAATTTCTCTCATAAGACAATTGAGTTATACGCATCGGTACATTTCTAATGAATGCACCAAGCATCATCAAGTAGCCTTACATCTGAGGCTAGATATCTGCTAATTCAATTGTCTGCAGATCAGAGTCTCGGAGTTATAACCGGTGCGTATGCACTTAACCCGGGTTTGCCCCGCGCCCGCATTGATTCCAAAAAGTCTGGCCCGGATGATTTATTATTAGGACACGGTTGACTTAGTTTATCGGCTTGTCCTTAATGGAGATATCGGTTCGCTAGTTGAAAGTAATTGGCTTAAGAACCATTCTAAAAGGCTGATTTTTGATTACATGATTTTATACTGCAAGGCCTATTCACCAACTGGAAGTAAATTGGGTAGATGATTATTGTTAAACATTACATTATTGAAGATATGTGCTCCGAATGTACCAAAGTGAGGTGCAAACCAGGAGTCAGAGAGCCTTTCCAAATCGATGTGCGTCTCCACCAAGGATCGGCATTGAGTCCGTTTCTTGTTATGATGCTAGAAACCACCGCCCTCGACCTTCAGAAGCAGGCACCCTGGGACCTCCTTTATGCAGATGATCTGGCATTTTTCGACTATACTGCGAAAGGATTCAAGGAAAGAGCGGAAGACTGAAACAAGATCATGACAGATAGTGGCCTCAAGATTAATTTCAGGAAGACTGAATGTCAACCGAGATGACTGACCATGAGGTGAACATCAACCAATGGCGGCTTTGGCATTTCATGACCCTGATTCTCAGCATGAGGAGATAGTTTGTGCAAAAACTATTGTGCATTTATCCAAAAACGAATTCATTCCAATCTCGCATTCTAAATATGTTTAACCATGCACTCACTACGCAGCTATGATATTTATTAAGTCTGTTTATATTTCTGAATGATAAAATGAAAGCAATTAGTTTGTTGTGAGCAATGTGTTATTTAATCATAATTAAATCAAAGATCTTCAATTGGTCAGTACATCAGTGTAGGTTAAATTAGAAGACAGCTTTATAACGCAATACATGTAATTACAGTTACTGCAATTAAAAATCGCTTCCCACTAATAACACACTTCTCATGGACCCAATAGGAATTTTGGCCCATAAAAGAAGAATCTTTATGTCAGCACAAAATACAAGGAATGCACTTCTTTTACTTGATTCTACTCATTTATTGAAACTTGGGCTTGGCCTTTGGGCTCTCCCGATTAACCAAAATCTATGGCACTCCTATAGGAAACGTCCTACGGAATTATTGTAATTTTCCTATAGCGGGTAGTGCTATTGCTATGGAACTCTATTCTATGGCACTGTTGGAATGTTTTGTCCCATTGAATTTTGGGAAACTTTGATCCTATTGCCTGTGGGACTAATTTGTCCCATAGACTTGTGGGAAATCCTGTCCTATCGAATTTCGGGAAATCCTGTTCTATCGAACTTCTGTCCCATAGAATTTTGGGAAATTCAGTTTTCATGGCAGCTCCTAATGCTACAGCGTGTCTAAACCTTTCCGCGACATACTGACGCTTTATGTGATCATGATTGTAAAGAATAATCAGTTAAGTTTAGCAATTGTGATAATGTCAATTTAAAGACAATAATATGCATGAGGTATTTGCACTTTTTGCTTTCAATCCCCTTGACATGTCGGTGAAAGTCCGGCCCAGATTTAAAAAAAAAATAGTTTGAGAATCAATCACACTATGGAGCATTATTTTTTAGGTAATTTCATGATCATCACAAAATGCCATTAAATTCAAAAAACAGCCAATGATTTTTAATATCCTTTCTTTTTAGCCGTTTGAACACTTGCTTCGATGAAAAGTTTCTCAGAAATCATTCACTATATTTCTTTCTCTTCCATTGGGAAATGTAGTAGGAGTTGATCTGCAACAAACAGGAAATACATTATAAATATGCGATAAATGATAAGTTGATGATGGAACATAGACGTTCTGCATATAGGCAGGTAAACTTCATTTAAATGAAAAATAATGCAAAATATTGCAATTGAAGAGTATTTGATAATTGCTATGTTTCTTGTATTGGAGATTTATATTATATAGGATTATAACATAATAATGCAAATGCGCCCCGCTGTGATCTTGCGGATGAATATCGCCAGAAGTTTCATTTTACTTGCTTATTGTCACAACCGCGTTTCGTCTGCTCTCAGTAGGTGTGATACGCAGAATGAATCAAAGTGATTGAAACATGATTCCTGCTAGAATATCGATCAGACAATGGTCCTTTCTTTTTATTCAAGTTGTCGATGCATTTATTTTCCTATTAGTAATTTTTCTGCATATGTACTTTTTAGCTACTACTTATTCATTTCGTGATTGCCTGTCCAGTAACTGTTCATTGCTTGATCGATACTCTAGCAGGAATCATGTTTCAATTAGTTTGATTCAGTCTGCGTGTCACACCTAGTGAGAGCAGACAAATAAACTTTTGACAATAAGTAAGTAAAATGAAACTTTATGGAACATTAGACTATATTGGTTTCCATGCATGCATGCATGCGTATGTTCAAGGTGTAAGTATGTAAAGTTATTGTCTTTTCTAACTTTTAGCAAGCATCTTGCGATACTGGTAGAATTTTAGATTTGAAAGCACTGCAATTATTAGAGATAAGATTTATGCTCTTATGCTTTCACCTACTAAAAAAGCATCAGATAAAAAGGAAAGAGGTTAAACTTATTAGGGTGATTATCATGTTTGTATTAAAATTCAAGTGTGAATTTTAATTTTAGCACATAATTAAAATAATTTCAAATATTATGGACCATGGATTCAAGCTTCATAGATAATTAAAATACTGTGGTGGCGGTGATATTAGATTTCTGTCATTACATTTGGTCCATACATGCTTAGTTAGAGAGCAACTCATCATCCTTATGAATAGATTCTCTTCTTTGTTTCTTTGAAAAGTCGGTCACCTCAGTTTGATGGGAATTGTAGCATGGGAATAACAAAGAAAGGGTAATCATGGCTAGTACATATTTAATCTCAATAATACATTAATGGATCACGCATACTTAATTACATACATGCATAAAGACAAATATCGGAAGTATCACTTATTTGCTGGCGATCGACTTTTCATTTATTCAATTAATCAATTAATAAGATTTGATGATGTAAAACCGAAATATAATTATAAGTACAAAGTGGAACAGAAGTATCTGTCGAATCTGCAAACTTATAAGCTAAGATAAGCTTGTAGTATTCACTGCTTTTATGTGTTTTATATCATTATTCATCATGCGCTATTCCCACAATGACCTCCACAGTGGGAAATTTTTAACATCTATTTCAAGATCGCATCCCGATTCCCGACAATGCTGTTAATTTCAATTCCGGTCTCACCAATATAAATAAATACCAATTTTGTAATCTCGTTCGCGGTGCTTGAATGTTTTATCATGAATGCCAATCCCTCTCTATGTCGGCGCGCTCTGTTCTTATCTTACCTGTTAACTTCTTCATTTTTATCTTTCAGTGACACGTGTAAATGCCTGCTCAATTTGATTCATTTCATGATTATAAAAATCTGAAGGAAGTTGGAAAGCTCGATTAGCTTTCTCTCATTACTAGTGTGACTTTTACTATATTCAAAAAAAGAATACTTTCTCGTAATTATTTCCTTCCTTCTAAGAGAATTTCAAATAAAATATTTATCTTCTTTATCATTTAAAAGTTCTTAGATGCAAAGCGACATTTTCCTATCACACACGGAAAGGGGCAGTCACAGAAAATTCCAGTGGAGGGATTAAATTTAATTGTTCCAATCCTCAAACAGAATAAAAGGTGAAATAATCAGCAAATGTCATAAGTTATATTGAATTGCCTGTTTTAAATTACATTTTCATGTATATGTTCATTTAAATGAGATGACATCATTTGAATTATCAGAGAGTTAGGAAAACGAAGTCCGTTAATTAAGCACGATAGAATGTGTTAGGTGATCCATCGGCACAACATTTAAGAAATATTGAGAACGAATCGAATGACAGATACATGTTATAGTCGTTCCAATTGGCAAACCACCACACATGTGGGTGGAAAGTCCGTGGGTGGAACGGATTTGAAAGCACTTGGTCAACTTTCTTGCATTACAGAGCTGATGGACAGAACATCTGTTAATTCAAGTGCATCATGTAGGATACGCAATATCACAGCGGGTCATCAACATCTGAGCTGCCTAGGATAAACAAACCTATTGCGGAGGCCGCTACATTCCTTGGTTTTATATGTCTCTAAATTGATAAGCTCTAAATCAGTGATATAAGCGGAAATGATGTAACGAGATATAGTTCGTTTCGCCGTCCGACTTTTGTACTATTTCAGTGCAGATACATCGCCAAATTATTGCTTGGAAGCTAAAATGTAGAATTTGCTGACGTCAAATTGATAAATTGAATGTTCATATTTTATATCACAATACTTTGGGCTGGTGGGGGGGATGCATCCCGGCATCCCCCCCTTCTGACCACCACTGCACACGTAAAACGCTGCTTGATAGTGATATATTTCCTATCAGAACAACTAAATGTCGGAACTTACACTCCTTCATTTAAAGCGGCCTTCTTGAAATGTATTAATAGATGAAAAGTATTAATTTAATAATTGCAGGATCACATAACTGAATCCTAGTCCTGATCTTATTAGTGATATTCATGTGGAAAGATATCTTTCATCAGACTGTTGGAGCAGGATATTAAATATGAAAATCCGCGAAATCTGAACCATCCGGAAAAGTGCATGAAAATATGAAATTCTTTCAAAATTATGTCTGAAAGCAACTAAATGAAATTAAATAATTTTGGGTCCCAAAGTCCTGGGAGACTTCAAGCCATGTGCTGCTGACTTCGCAACTCTCCCAACTCCCAATCAAAATATTGCGTAACACATACTCGTATAAAATTAGTTCAAGCCCTTCACAATTGATCTGACAATTGAATACAGGTTTTAATTTTCGAACTAAAATGGATCCATTTGTCTTCAGTTTTGAAAATATTTTTTTACAGAGGTCAATATTTTGATGAAGAACATTTTTTTAAACGTGGAGTTATTCATATCGATATGTGATTGATACAGATGTGAATCATTGCTTAATCGTAATGTTTTTAACAAGTAGGTACACAGAACTGATTTTTAACACATAATTTCCATGCTTGCAAATATCATTTCCTCTTCGTTTTTTCCTTCTTCATTTCTATGAAGAAAAATGTGATTTTTTTCAAAACTTGGATTGGCAGTATAAAGCGGCCTCGTTCACATCAGAACAAAGAAATTGAAACACTTATCAATTAGCTATCTACAGGCACCAAACATGTCAAGCAACAAATTTGATCTAAAAACATTAGCTATGGCAAAAAACGAGCCAAACTAAATATAACACAAAGATTAATATCTTGATTTGAAATCTAAAGCCTGCAGTCAATACCTGAGTCGAAAGGCAAAGCCTTAGACACTAATCACCATATCTTATGCATCTAGCTCTTGAAATGATTGATTGATCTTTATGAAATGAAATTAGCTCTTGAGAATAAATCGAAATATAAACACACTTTTGAATAATTCTATTACTATTTCCAATGCTCATTAAAAGTAAATTCTCAGAAAAATACATTGATTTAGCACATTGGATTTGCTGATACGCACCCGCATTGACAACTCTATCACCGGTGCTTAAAAAAATTTGTTACTTTTATATGAAAGAAAGACATGTCTGATCTTTAATCATGCTATTAAAAAAAGATTGTTGAAATTAGTCGATCTGAGATGAATACATGTACGAATTGCGAACAGCTTATGTTAAAATACTGTTAATGTTGTAACAGAGAAATATGACTATAACACACTATCTATCGCAAAATGTTATGACTGAACTGGAATAATGACAACAATAATAATCTACCTAAAGTTGGGAGGTAGAATAATTAAATATTGAGTTGCATCCTCAGTTGAAAATAATTGAAACAGATCCGAAAAGCTGCCATTTCATCCAAAATCAGGAATCATCAGCAAGCCTAGTTCACATCTCTCAAGATCAACACAACTCCCTATTTAAGGTTGCAGCCATGCCTGGGTAAATTTGGGATTTGCAATTAGCAAGTTAGTGAAATTTCGATTCATTAAATATCACTTTAAACACACTGCTGGCAAATCGCCTAAGTAAGTGCGCCTGCAATAATTAATAATAACTTCTTTTTGCATACACAATGTAAATAGAATAATTAAATAGTCCTATTTGATTTTTAATATTGAAAACAATGTTTTCTTATTCCATTTACATTGTGTTTGCAAAAAGCAGTTTTTATATTAAATTTTTATTTTTTTAAATATTAAATTTTATATTATCATATTAATTATTGCAGGTGCAGTAACTTAGGCAATTTGCCAGCATCAGTGTGTTTAAAGTGATATTTTTGAATGCCCGTCGAAATTTCATTAACTTGCTATTTGGAAATTTTGGAATCTTTAGAATCTTTAGAATTAACTGTGGAATCAACCTGATAGAATACATATCAAAGGTTTTGAAAGTGAAATTAAATAACGATTTTCTAAATGATAGCTAAAAGACCAAAAATAACTGGACTATAATTCTTTCAGATAGTAGTGTATAAATTGTTAGAACACCGGGGACTTGATAACTTACTTCATGGCTTAAAACACCAATTCGAGGATTTCACCAAACATGGATTTCTCAGAAGACGCAGCAGACTCGTTGAAAGAACCCGATCAACCCTAACTGAAATTTAAAAACATAATCAAAATTGTTTACTTAAAAACTTTGCGTATAGCATTGGATGATATTTGCACAACTGTTTGAAGATAACTGTTGGCCCCTAGATAACTTACGATGATATGCTTGGGTCAGTGAGAAAGCTATGAAACAAGCGGAATCAAAAGATATACCCGTTATCTAAAATAAGAGAAATTCTGTTATAATTTCGATGTAACTAACTGCTGCATCATTTAAGTGATTACAGCGTATCTTCAAGACTTATAGCATTAATGTATGCGTAGGTCTTCGTTTAGAAAGTTCTACGATTTTTTAATTAATATCCTGAATAATTAAATCTAAATAAAATATTCAAATTTGCAATAATTTTTGTGCTGTGATAGCACACATGGCATGGCACTTGAACGTATTGTTGAACTGTCTACTTTATACATACGACAATAGAACGAGGAATAGATAAGACTGTCTACATAAATCTTATAATGCAATAGTTCTAGTTCCTGCCTCAAAAAATCTAAATAATTGCATAATTCAATAAAACAGTGCGCGAATGAATTGCTGTAACAATGAGGACTTGATGATTTGACTGATGGACTATACAAATAATAAATTCGTTTCAATTGAACTTACTCCATTGGTGTGATGATTGAGACAAACCGGATAAGATGATTGATTCAGCAAACGTCGGATTTTCATAAAAATACGAGACACTGAGACACGACCAAAGGATGTGATTAACAATGACTGTTGCACATGCCAAAAGCATCTGAAATTATACTGAACATGCAAATGTTGCAATATCATTGGACAAAGTCAGATTACGGAGTCAAAACTGTCGCTGCGCGTTTGCTTCTTTTGGATAGCTTCTGTGGCACTCATATTTTCCCACTTCCAGTGCAATTGGATCCAATAGAGTTCGATTGAACGTTAAGGTGTGCTATGGCATTCCCATTGCGTGTCATAGAATACCATAGAGTGCCATTGAATTTGGTTAATCGGGTTGACCCATGTTTTGGCCCAAAACTTGTATTGGGTATACCCAGTAGGCTACAAGTTTTTGCCCAACATTGTTTAAAGTGTATAGAGTCCAAAAGCAGCAACGTGGTGTTTGACCAGACATAACCCTTAATTTCCTTATCTACTCAAGATATTCCCTAACTCAGATAAATGCATGAATTACATAGGATTTGGCCGAATTAATTGTATCTGTCAATGGAAGAGCACTATTCTCTCATGCAAATAAACTGGTAGAGAAAGAATGTTATCTGTCCAACAATATTCCTTTAGATGCAAAGTCTTTGTTCCCTTAAGATCCTTGATGTTGTGCTGGATTATGCACGCTGCTTCTTACAAAATTTCCTTAGATAAATGAGTGGACTAAAGAAGTCATTTCATTTCACAACACACTATCAGATAGTTGCCAGCCACTAGCTCATTTATTTATGACTTAAATTTCATCGATTTATTTCATCTTATTGCTGATCATCCTGATAAGCTGTCACATAAATTGATTCAGAGAACTAAAATGATCAAATAAAGGAAAATATTATTATATATATTATTATTACTATTCAAATCAAAACAAATTGATTCTGTTAAAATCAATGTTGGTTCCAGACGCGTTTCGGAGTGTACAACTCCTTTCTCAATGGCTACACACAAAATCGAACAACAATGCTTTTATATGAGATGGATGATTTGATTATAGTTTAAAAATGGCATGATATGAAAATGTACAACAACGATCTACGGCAGTGCAAATAAAATCAATAAAATCAATTGTCGTAACAATCATTAGACGCTGTGATGTGCATAGATGTCAAAAGATACATTAGCTATTTACAAATTCAACAATAAAGGAATGGATCCGTCCCTGTTATTCATTACATTTACTGATTATTTGATTAAAATTGATTCGAATAATTTGTGATTGTTAGTGCACGCTATTATTCTAAAATTATTCTTGCTTATAGAGTGTGGATGCGAAGAAATTTCAGTTGGAACAAGATGGCCTTTCAAATGTTCATCAACGCGGGTTGATGAAAATGTTCGATTTTGTGTGTAACCATTGAAAAAAGAGTTGTACACTCTGAAACACGTCTGGAACCAACATTGATTTTAACAGAATCAATTTGTTTTGATTTGAATATATGGAGGCCCATTGAATGAATATATTATTATATATATAAAATAAGTTCAGACAGCGAATATCGGCGCGGGTGATAGATCTTTCAGGCCCGGCCGCGTGCCTACCAAAATTTTCAGGCCCAAGGGCCGGATCCGCTTCCAGCTCTGCTGCAGATAGTTGGCACCACTCTCTGGTTCGCACTATGTAGCTAGGGAATTTAGATTTAGCGAATGCCTACCAACATCTAGGACTCCAAAGGGTGATTGCTAGACAGCGACAATTTAGGTGAATCACCTAAAATAATTTTTTTAACTAAATTCCGGATATTTTGCAAAAACACCTAACATCACTTAAATATTGTTTTTACTCATTTGTTCTTATTTTATTCAGTACGTGACATACAGCAATGGCAATTGCATGCCACGGCAAATACATATTTACAAAAAACTGAGTGAATAAAATTAGCGAAAAACATAAAAGTGAACTATAAAATAACTTAAGAAATGCAATGCTTTGAGGGACGTGGGTTGAAAAAGTCAACTGTCTTCAAGTCATCAGCTGTCATAAGAGTTCTTGGGAAATACGTAGTCTGCCGAATTACTACACGACAAGGTTCTACCGTTGTAAACACTTTGGTGTGTCTGGTCCGTTAAAATGGTATCCGAAAATGATTAGCACATACAATATAGCAACAGTTCACATTACCATGTAGGATCTTGCGAAACAAGGTCAAGTCAAAAATTGTCTGTCTCTTGTACAAGGTATCCAGATAAAAGTAGTTACAAAGGGCAACATAGTTACTGCTTTCATACGGCATATTAGATTGAAAATATAAATATTTAGTAAGACGTCTTTGAATATTTTCTAGTTTTCCAATCAAATATTTAGTGTTAGGTGATCAGACAGGAGAACAGTAGTCAAGATGAGAACGAACATAAGAATTATATAAGACTTTGAGCACACATACATCATGACAGTTTTTCATGGTTCGCTTCACAAAGCCCATGATACGAAATGCTTTACTCACAATAGTGGAAATATGTAATACAAACGACAAATTATAGGAAATTGTAACACCAAGATCTTTCATTTGATAAACTTGTTACAATGGAGATGAACAAAGCTTGTAATTATAGCTTAAGCTCGAAAGTTTCTTCAGGGAAAAGGTCATCAAAAAACATTTCTCAAGATTTAGTTTTAGGTTCCATTGTGAACACCAAACACAAAAGTTGGATCAATCTTATTGTAAATAAAGACAGTCTTTCAAGAAAGAGATGCGTTTAAAAATCTTTACGTCATAGACAAACAGGAGACATTTACTACATCTAAGGATGGAGGATCATTCTTCACATACATTAGAAATAATGTCGGCCACGAATAGATCCTTGTGGAACACCAGAGTATACAGGTGTCCAATCAGACGTAAATCCATGTTGGAAGCGATCGTTGGAAGCGATTACTGACACAACTGTGGAACCAACTCAGGTAATTGTTAGAAATACCAAAATGACATTTCATTTTACACAGCAGATGAGCATGGGATACAGTATCAAATGCTTTACAAAAATCGGTGCAAACACTATGTACTTCAACACCGTCATCAGATGCATTCGTAATGTAGTCTGAGTAGCACAATAGATTCGTTGTGGTCGATTTTCTCTTACGAAATCCATGCTACTGATCAATAGTTTGAGATGATCCTTTAGGTCACGATTTACAATGCGCTCAAAAAGTTTGCTGATAACAGGCTGTATAGAAATAGACCTATAAGATTCAACAGATGATTTCAATCTTTTGACTTATGAACAGGAACAACATTAAATTTTTAAAATTAATGGATATTCATCAGATTTAACTGATAAATTGAAAATAGTAGCTAGGGGAAACATAGCTCAGATGCGCACTCATTGATAAAGAAAGCAGATGAACCGTCATAACCACAGCTAGTATCACGGTCCAAAGGTAATATCCATAGAGTAGGGAAATATAGGTAGAGTGTCGATTTAAAAAGTACCTGTATACAGTGGAAATTTTTATATCAAAAGATTTAGTTTTTTGCGGAGATAACGCTCTCGTGGTCCAAAAAATTATTTGAGCACTTTTGAAAAAAGTCAAAATTTGCCAATTTGAATACTACCGAGATGACTCTCCTACCTATGTAGTATGAAACAAGTTGGATATCAAAAGGAATGAATATTTACTAATAAGCATTCTAACTAAGCGGAAATTAAGCTAATTTGCAAGGGAATTTCATGAACGCCATTATAATGGAAGCCTTCATGAAAAAGTCGAGATCTGATTTTGCTTTCTTGGCTGAAATTTCAAGTTTTTAATTCAATTTTCATCGGCATGATTTTATGATTCACTAAATTCATGATTCATTTCATGAATCTGAATAGTGATGTGGACCCATTTACATCTTTCGAAGCTAATTGAAATCATTGTCTTTGTTTATGTGATTTTGCTCTACCAGTGGCAGGTTGCCTGTGATACGATCACGCTTACGAAAATGCTCTTGAGATTGAGTATGAAAGTAATAAGAAACCATCGAGTTGCTAATTCAACAAACATTAAGTCTCCAAGGCTGACATGACACTGAGAACCTGCAAAATGCCAACATTCCTTCTGCATTGTAGTCATGATCACTCAATTCCGTGATAATTTCTTCAAAACTGCAAAAATTTGCACATCTCACATTTGGTGACAATACCACCTGTATCTCCCTTGAGTTCATTTAGTAAAATCGAAAGTGTATACACATTGGGGATTTAATAATGCGGAGTTACCACTCTACTACTATATCTACTCTATGGTAATATCTGGTGTTTTTGGTCGGGGAAAATTATTCGAATAAAATAAAATAAGGATTTCTATTTTATTTTATTCGAATAATGAATTTTTATTCGAATAATACACATTCTCCACTGTCAGCTCCACTGTCGGCCTATCTCCTCTGTCTTCACAATAAGACGGAACTCGCTTCGCCACACGGCACACAGCCAGATTTCTCTCCACATTGTCAGCTTATTTTCGCTCCCCTTCAACCCGCCGGCCCCGCCGCATCTTCTTTGAGTTTCCCTCTTTGCCTTCCTTCGCAAATCAGAATTGGCGCTGACGTCATTCATTGCTCGTCTGACTCGGCTGGTGGATAGACAATAAATGGAATCTTTATTTTGTCCATTGTAAGGCTTAACTTGGAGAACCGCTGTGCTGTTGCCTTTTATGCGATCAAAAGGGTGCGCGTTTGACTCAGCGTCCAATGAAAGTTTTCCCCATAGTGCTTTGGGGACATTACAGTATTGCCAGCTGTGAATTAAAAACGCATCAGTAAAGAGTCTGAGACCGACGGACAGCATAATATTGTATCTCGCTCACAGACATAACACAATAACTCCTGTGTGCAAGCGTGTGAGCATGTAAGCTGCTGTAGTCACTGCGCGCGCGTCAGTGCGGTAAACTGCTACAATAGGGAAGATACGACCTTGTCGCCTCTCCTACCTTGATGCTCTCTGGCTGAGATTCACATCGAAGCATCAGAGTTCAAGCTTCGCGCAGGCGACAACGACAAATTCCTAACTCATTTTCTTCAGTTCATCATCATTAGCATCGGCAGCATGTCCAAAGAGTGGGTGCCATTTGAGCGTCAAGCCGCGGTGTGGAAGCATTTTCTTAGACTTAAGGACGATGCCAGGGCAGTGAAGTGTAAATTATGCCCCAGTAATTCAAAAATCCGTCGACGAATTCTGCACGATACCACATTGAGAACATTCATTGCATAAAAGAAGAAAAGAAGACGGCCAACACCACTGAAAAGATGCAACCCACCATTGCAGCTGCTTTTTCTGCCGCTTCGAAAGACTCTCGATGTCGTTTTGGCAAGACTTGCTGCGGTTGTTCGACTCTCTTATTTCACAATCAGCAATAGTGTCGACATTCAAGCAGGAATCACAGCTCGTGGCTTCAAAGTGTTGAAAAGCGCTTCGGCAGTTCGCACGCATGTTTCAACATACGCAGATCAAATTCGGGAGCAAACGATCCTCTCCTTCAAATTCAAGCTTAAAGGACAGGAGAAATTCGCGCTGACCATCGACGAACCAATCGTCGGTAAGAAACATTTTATTTCAACTACCGTATTTCTTCGAATAAGGCTTGCGGGGTTTATTTTAGGAAGTGCATGTTTTAGGACGTGGTCAGGGTGACCAACTATTGCGCCGAGAAATAGTGACCTCTTATTTTTCACCATTTAAGGATAAAACTGCCCCCTTTCCCTACACTTTTGAGGTCATTTTAATTTTGTAATTTTTGAATTTAACACTTTCTCGTTCTTTTGATGAATGACGAATTTACTTTTTATTTCTAAAAATGTTATCCAAAAATTGAATCAATATTCTTAACCATAACTTCTAACCAATCCAGGCAGATATCATTCGTATAGTCTATTACAGGTCATATAGGTCTACGAACTACAAAAATATGATCTATTAATTGAGATATATCTGAACAAAATACCACATTTCTTCGAATAATCCCGGCGGGGTTTGTTCGAGGGCGTAGTTTATTAAGAAAGAATGATTTCATATGCGGGGTCTATTCGAGGGCGAGGTTTAATCGAAGAAATACGGTATCTCTCTCTCTCTCTCAAGTTCATTATATTTAAATGCATTTTTTATTTCCTCAGGTACATGTGTCTCAATATTCACTCTTGTGATAATCAGGTGCAGTCTCGGAATGATTCGTGTTCAAGGATCCTTACCGGCGGAGAAAACTGTTAATCTGGTTGATGCACGACTCCTTGCATTCGGCCTAAATCGTTTGAAAGATCTCATCGGTGTGGTCACGGATGGAGCAGCCGTCATGCGGAAGTTTGGGCGACTTTTCGGTATCGAACACCAGCAATGTTATGCCCATGGCATTCATCTTGCTGTCACAGATGTGCGTTACAAAAGTCAACAGCGTGGCACTGACGAAGATTACAACGACAACACAATCGAACATGATAGCGACGTGGAAGGGGAAGAAGATGACGATGACGTTGATGACGGAGGATTTGTCAAAGAGTCTGCGTTCGATGCTCCCCTCTTCAATGATTCGATCAATGAATTGATTTGCAAGGTTCGAAAGATAGCAAAAGCCTTTCGCCAAAGTCCTCTGAAAAATGATTTTCTCGAGGCTTGTTGCAAAGAAGACAATTCGAAAGAAGCCCGTCTTATTATTGACACAAAGACCCGCTGGAATAGTGTGGTCCAAATGATCCGTCGGCTTATAGTGATTTTTCCAGCTGTCCAGAGAGCCCTGAAAGAATTTGGGCTTGAGCATCTTATTCCAACCGTCGAAGAACAAGTTTTGCTGCAAAACATTTCCGACGTTTTGGAAACGATTGAGTGTGGCGCAAACGAGTTGGGCAGTAACAACATAGATCTTGGAAAAGCGGATAAAGTTCTGGAATTCATGCTCCACAAGTTACAACAAAATGAATTCGATTTCAGCCGACAAATGTTTCACGCGCTCTCGGTACGAATCAAAGAACGCAGAAACTCCAAGTTATCAGGCCTCTTACGCCTTCTCTCTGGTGAAGAACTGGATGATTCAATATTGGACTACCCTTCACGTTTGGAGCTGATAAGGTACGCACGCGACATATACATGAAATTGTTTTTCGAGGCGAAGGCATCTGAATCGACATCAACATCAATTGCCGAAGATATTGAAGAAAATGAAGAACCAAAATTGAAAAAATCTCGGGCAGAAGAATTGAAAGAATTCCTTTCACCGAAAACTAAGTACGGGCTGTTTCTTTCAACATCAAATGACGTGTTGAACCAACTCAGAAGAGAATTCAACAGTCTCCAATCAACAGGTGAGCGACCTTTACTCTTGGAGAAGATCTTCAAGGCGCTAAAAGCAATTCCGCCTACAGGGTCGAGGCAGAAAGAGTATTCTCTGCAGCTGGACTTTTTGTTACGAAGCTGCGTAGCCGGCTCAGTGATCACTCCATAGACGATTTGTGCTTCCTACGCCGATTTTTCCTCAACAAAAAGTAACTGTCAGGTGCGTTGTGACGTGATTGTGTGCGAACCATACCTATGTATACAGAGTTATAGAACCTTCCTTGTTTTATAATTGAATTTTGTAATAGAAGTTCTGTTTTATGTTTTGAAACGCATAAATATATTCAATTTCTGTTTGAAATTGTCAATAAAAATGTTCGTTCTTATTAGCTGCTTTTCGTCGTCTACTTTATAACACATAATCTCAAAATGGCAAAATAAGATATTATTCGAATAAAAATTTTTTATTCGTTTATTCGAATAATGAAAAAAAAATTTTTTTTGGAAACCCTAGAATATCTCAGCTTTCATTTCGTCAGGACTTATTTTGTGTAAAGTGAATGGCGGTACATCAATAAAGGAACATTTAGGTAACACAATGTTACTGTCAACGACAATGATGGAATGGAAATATCGACAGAAAGCTTTGACGACATCACGAAAAGATGTATTATCAACTGAATTATAATTAGATTCTGATTCTTTGGGTTAGTCTTGATGTCAGATACAATTTGATTGATATATTCCGTTTGACACGTTTTCTGCCTGCCTTTGACCTCTCTACGAAACGTAGAAAACTTCTTGTTTACATCACTGTCATTGTCATTGCGACAAACACTTGATATTTGATCAACTCATCTACTTACATTGGAAAACATTGAGATAATCGTGGTAACGAATTATTTTTATAATCGGAATAATGAAGACATTATTAAGTGATTCTGGGCAGTGCCACATGTTTCTGGTCATAGTTTCTAATTCTTTTATATTTATAGAGTTTATGTTGCATTTGAAATGCGAGTAATTTTGATCTGTTTGACGCATACACAATTGTACAATTGAATTGTCAATACACATTTTGAAACATTTTAGTTCGTGTTCGACTCAAAGCAGATTCTGCATTTGAGAACAATCGGTACTACTAAGTGAGCAATTTAACGTTTGAATGATGAAAATGCATTTTCTATATAGCGGGTAAGCTGCTTTGAGTTTTGGAGCACATGCTCAAAAATAGCCGTTCAAAGGTTTTCACTTCCTTTTCGAAATCCTACTTCCATCAAACAATCATTTGGGCTATTTTGAAACTGCTAAACGTTCAGTTTCTCACTACACAATCATTTGTAGCTAGATGCATCTTTTTCCGAGCTTTTATTTATCTGTTTTTAACAAGGATTGGTAGTTGACCAGCCTTGTGTACTCAGCTTTTTCTAAATGCCAGTTCTGGCGCTCTGCCGTCCCAAAAATAGCATACAGAAGACCAGCAGCAGCAGCTACTCCACTGAGAATATAGAATACAATGATCCATTCATGGACTGTCCCCTGGACAGTAATATTATCGGTTATAATTGGCGCAATAATTCCACAAACGGTGCCAAATGTGTTCCCTAATCCATAAATAACACCAGAATATTCGGGTGATAAGTCCACTGGAGTGCCATAAAATCCCGAGTAAGCCGCAGGAAGGAACACAAACGCACTCATAAACAATATGACAACTATCACCTTGTTGCATGCGCAGAATGTTATCCCGAAAATACAGCTGCCATACCCCCAAAATGCAATCAATGTCAATATCTGCTTTACTCTCGTTCGGTCTAATAACTCATGCTTTTCGATTTTGCATCCAACGAATAAAAATATCATTGAGAACATTAGGTAAGCAGCATTTGGAAATCCGTTTATAAAACCATTATCAGAAATATCAAAATGAAGCACTTCGGCCAAGAACTGCGGCATGCAAGTAAAATAAGTGTAGTTAGTATAGCAGTATATGCCGCAACATATCATGTAGACATGGACATGTATCGATGACAGAATTTTTCTCCAAGGCATCGGCTTCACGTTGACGTCCCTCTGCGCGCTTCCAGCTGACTCTTTAATATACAACTTTTCATCTTCCGTGATATTTTTATCCTCCTCTGGAGAATTGCATACTAATATCGCCCACGGGAGAACAAGAAGGAGTCCAATGATTCCATCAATATAAAATACTGACGGCCATCCACCAAAAAGTGTTGAGTTGCATAGAGCCCCGCTTGAAAATAAACAAAATATGTTTCCAAGTTCTACACCACACAATAAGACAGTAGTAAATATTGTGCTTTCTTCGCGGGGAGACCATCGACCGATCATTGCGAAAACAGCGGGAAAATATAGTCCTTGACAGAGTCCTATGAGAACGCGTAGAAGTATCAGAAGGTAAACGCTTGCCTTAGCAAATATCGGCGTCAAAAGCGTCAAACATGATGAGACAGCTAATCCTCCTCCACAAATCCATTTACCACCATAGTGTTGAGCTAATCTCCCAGCTGGGATCTGTGGAACGATATACCCTAGAAAATATCCACTGAGAACGTATCCTTGCTGAGGTTTGGACAACGTGAATTCCCCAGAGTGTGGACTTTCTACTGCATGTAGTGGTAGAGAATAATTGGTAATCACAGACGGAAGACACTCTTTGTTCAAGTTTGTATAATCAGTAATGTGTTGGGTACCATTAACCATTGATACTAATGCTATACTCATATTTACACGATACCAAGCCACAACCATCGCGGATAATACAGCACAAAGTAAGAAAACATGACGTTGCCCTAATTTCTTCGACGGATGGGTAATTGAAAGATTCATCTAATGAATCAGAACTAACGAAGCACACTGCAAACTTAAGTGTGGTAAACCGTTAGAATACTTAAGCTAGTTGTTATGTTTATTGCATTAAGTATTCTACATTTGAATCGGAGACTTTTTGGCATGTCACAACAATATCTCCGTCGGCAATCAGTTGATAGCATCAGTGATTATTGAAGATGCAACAGTGTGGAATAATGCAACAGTGTTTATTGTTTTAAGTAACATTCCATTACATTCTACATTCCATTATTGTTGTTCAGAATCATAAAAATATGAGCTGTCACTTCTTTAAGGGCGTAGACGTGTGACGCTATATAGGGTGGAGCAGAGAGCGTGGAAGTTGTGTGAGATAAATATAAACTATTCATGTCAAATGAATTTTGGAAACACCTTAATCCAAGATCTAATCAGCAGTGAAAAAAACAATGCTGTACAATGTTGGTCCCATAAGCTAACAAAGTTCAAGGGGTTGTTAGCACGTAACGTCGCGAAGTGCATATTATTTAGCTTCAATAATATGCACGTTTCATCCCACCTTGAATTTAAGGAGGAAGTAAACTGCAGACTGGTGTTTATCATGTAATATTTTGGCAGCTTTGAGTATGAAAATGAACATGATGCTGATTCCAGAGAAATCGCATTCTACGTTCGCTAATGCAAAAGATCACAATAAGGAATCTATTCTGAAATCTAGCAGGAAGCTTAACAGGACTTAACAACTCAATATCTGACCATCTCCATTAAGCACAACCAATATGCAGGCAAGTTTGCTTTTGGCTGAAAAATGAAACCGGAATATCCTTAATTTGTCAGTAAATAATTGAGCTATGAATGTGAGGTAATTCAAAGAAAGGTTTAATGCACGAGATGTGAAAGAGATAATATATTTTATAATAAAGACTTTTTCTCTGATTTCCGAAAGAGAGCTTTCTTCCGACCTTTTGCTACAATTCACTTTTTTAGATAAAATACATGCATATCGGACCACTAGCGGATGGCCTGCTAGCTGAAAGAAGAATATTTTCTGAATGTGTGGTAGTGGGTCGTTTGCGGTTAGCTAGAACTTTTACCACTGTGAGACTCTTTTTATCCCATTTTGAATGATGGGTCGAAATGAACTGCGCCCAGTGTGACAACATCGTTCCAGAGAGATGATGCTGGACAGTTCAGATAGCGCCTTCTACTAGCGATTATTTCGATAAACAACGCTATAATGACGCTAACACATCGCTCACATTGAGATTTCCATAATGAAACATTTGACAAGCTATAGAAATCCAGTTATTATCTATGGTAATTATCTACCGATATTGTCCATAAAGTTCTATGGTGACCACAGAATTAGATTGATTAAGCGTATCACTTTGCTAGAAGTGCAAAGCAAACTGATTCAAAGCGATGGCACATGCAGGAGCTTACTAAGTGGGGAAAAAAAGTTCAATACCTTACAGAGATAGGAAAAATAGTCGTGCGTCGCTTGCGGATTGATGTGAATTCCTTCAAATGCTCCGATCGTCCCGTTTCCTTCGGATTCGAAGAATTCCGATCATTGCGCAAAAGTTTTCTCGATGATGCTTGGTCTTACGATCATTATCAAAAAAGTTAGCAGGCACACGAAAAGCGTTCATGAACTTGTAGAACTTGTAGAAACTCTGTAGAACTTGACATCGCCTGTGTCTCTTTGCTGTGTAATCCAGTTGATAGCAGTCACTGAAACTTTGCACAATTTGGCGTGTTTAATGTTGAACTGGCTGCTCATTGTTCGATTGCTATGTATGGTATCATGGCAGCAGATTGTGCCATTTCATTAACGCTACGTGTTCCAATATTTCCTTTCTAGTCAAAGGAAGAAGAGACGACCTCTCTAATTCTGTGGATAAATACGAGCATAAGGCCTTAGCCACACTGCGAGCTTTTCCAAGCGTTTCCGAGAAAAGCGTTTTGCAGCAAATATGAAGTCATCATGGCAGCAGTTGTAGAGTGCCACACTGCGAGCGAAGCAAACCAGAACAAACCAAACGAAACCAAACGCTTGCGGACATGCGTTTGCTCGCGTTTGCTCGCGTTTGCTCGCGTTTGCTCGGGACATTCGTGTTTGCTTTGCTTTCAGTGTGGCTGAGGCATAACGGTGCCTTCCACACGCTTGTCTGACGAAGTAGCTTATTAGCATGCATATAGTGGTATTAAGTGAAGAGGAAGGTATTATACATAGAAATAGATTGTTTATCTGAAGTTGACTAGAATGGAAATTGACTCAAGGTCGCGGCACATCCGGGGGAAATAAGTTGGAGCATCAAGAACCAATGAAAAGCTTAGAATTGCACATGTGACTGACCCAAATGATACAGTCGTTGACGTGTGTCTTAGTGTATCTAAGTGAAAATGCGTGCGATCTTTGTGCCACTATTGTGTATTGTATTTAGCTTTACTTCCATTCTAGAGGTTTTATTGTTATCAATTTCTATGACATGATAAGTTATTTGGAACAAATCAGAGCAACTATATATACGCAGTTGATGTAGGACCACAGAATTAGACAGGTCGCCTCTTCTTCTGTTTGACTAGAAGGGAAACATTGGAACATGTAACGCTGATGAAATGGCACAATCTGCTGACATAATACCATACATAGCAATCGATCAATGAGCAGTCAGTTCAACATTAAACACGCCAAATTGTGCAAAGTTTCAGTGACTGTTATCAACTGGATCACACAGCAAAGAGACACAGACGACGTCAAGTTCTACAGAGAATCTTGTTACCGTTTTTTCATGCGCCTGCTAACTTTTTTTAAAATGATCGGAGGGCCCACCATTATCGAGAAAACTTTTGCGCAATGATCTGACTTCTTCGAATCCGAAGGAGTCGTGGCGATCGGAGCATTTGAAGGAACTCAGAGCAATCCGCAAGCGAAGCACGACAATTTTTCCTATCTCTGTAAGGTATTAAAAATTTATTTTTGCCCACTTATTAAGTTCCTGCATGTGCCATCTGCTTGAATCATTTTGCACTTCTACCCAAGTGACACGCTTAAACAATCTAATTCTGTGTGTAGGACAGTCTTCATTATTGCTCCACGGACGATACATGACGCTCATTGTGCAATAAATAACATCGCAGAATTTATCGCTACATGGCTGTTAAAATTTCTTATTGAACTGCTATTGCATGCAATGCATTCGTTGTATGCATATTTCAGGACATAGAAATAGAACAATCGATATATACAATGGTTAAGTATACATGTAGAGTTGCTATGAAGCACTTGGCAAATATTCTGATCGCAATTATTACGCTAAGATAGCTTCCATTTCAAGAACTCTGGAGCGATTGGTAAGTCAGTGCATTGTTTTTTCATCCACAGAAAGAAAAGGCTCTTGTAGCATTATGTAAAAATAGCATTATCCAAAGGAAGCAAAACTATGACTTATGCGAAAGAAAAAAAATCATAAAAAGCGGACTACCTACATTATATCGAAATTCAATCGATTCTCATGCCATGTAATCGTGTCTCACAACAGTGTGCCATATATCATGACAAAATATGACGAAATTGAATCATGTTGAACCCACATTGAATCATGTGCCATATATCATTCGAGAACTACGATAGCTTGTAAGAGATGGGTGAAGGCGGGAGGACCATCATGAATCAATAATGTGAGAAATATCAGTTTTCTCTCCCGAGTAATTTAATTACGAATAAAAAATATGTACACAGCCGACGTTTCGGGTCCAGACCCTTTCTCAAGGCAAGGCAGCAATAAAATGACACTGTCTAAGACTGTGTTAGACATGCTGTCCAAACATAAATATATGCAACATTTAAGTGTCTAGGAAGATGCGCAAGTATTTGCACCCGGACCAGGCTATTTGACATACAGCAGTTAAACTTTTGGCTGTGTCAATTCATGAGTCGTTGTGAAATTTTATTTTTAGTGTGTAAATGGACAGTGACCATTACATCGGCTGAGCTGGTTCGATTTTGGTCTCACGACTATCGCATCTACTCAGCAGGTACAATTATCTTCCATGTCTGCCACCACGCTTCAGATTTTTGAACCATTGGGGACTCACAATTTCTCAACATGACAGAAATTATTCATCAGGATGTATCTTGACTCGCTGTTTTTCTTGCTTCGCCATACTTTGTCTTGATTCATCTTCTAGGCTACGTTTTAGAAACTCAGTGATTTCTTGAGCTAAATAAACATATTTCCCAGCTATAAGAAAATTTCGTCTGATATCGGCAATTTTTGAATCATATCACACTTTTAAGCTCATGTCTGAATCTCTATGGTCTGAATAAAGTTTGGTGACTGAGAAATCATCAGCTCGAGTAGAGCAGAAAATGTTGAAGCTAAACACCACAGCAATCCCAAAAATTAGTAGGTTTTGAAAGAGCTCTAATCGATGGCATAACAGTTGTGTGTAATGTAACAACTATGTCGTTTCAACAGGTACATTATCGTGCATAAACTGTTCACATTCTACTGTAGAGCGACTTGGTATTTTATGGCTCAATAACGACTAAATAAGGTAGCCGTTGATTACCGTTAAATAGGACTACACGTCCACAAAAATGAAAGCTTTGAAAAAGCGGAGGTTTCGTGGACTTCATTATGCTTAGCCATTTACAAATTTATATGGCTATTGCTATTTACCATTCGTGACAGACACCGACACTTGCCAAGTTCAGAGAAATTTCGAAGACATAAGCATGGCAAAGAACGTCTGGCTCATGCAAATGGTTGCTGCTAGAACATAATAGTGCAGATAATTGAGTGCCAGCTATGGATGTGGTCATCATGTCCACTCGGTCTACATGCATAGTGGCTGAATTCAGCATTGCTATCAAATGAATGGAAGGGCACTTTTTATAATAGTAAGCTCTCATTGTAGGACGCTTTAACAAAAATCACGTACATTACGCACAATAGTGTCAAACGCGCAAATTACTTTTGCTATTGTCATAAAGGAGGGAGTTGTTCAGATATATTGACCGCTCATCGAATGCGTTGCATCAAGACCTGAGAATAATCTTGGTGATATGGCTGATGATCGTTCTTGTTCAAAACTCATTGGTTGTCATGCTCATTTGTAAGGGGCCTATTGCACAAAACTTCATTAGCTAATAATTCCGGCACAGTTGCAGGAAACATTTATTAACTAATGAAATTCATTAGTTCACAAGATTTTGATTAGCTCATAATTTCTATCAACGAGCTGTTGCACAAACGACGAATAATATTCATGAGCTAATAACAAAGCGGTCGATTCACTGATAGAGTTTATTAACCTTCCGATTTGTTTCCATGACAATGACATACTTTTGACGTCATGTGCATGGAATTCCCTCATGAAATTTATTAGCTGATAACTCTTAATTATTATCGTTTTGTGCAACTGATTTTAGTGGAACTAATAATCATTAGTTATTAGCTCATAAAATATTAGCTAATGACTAATGAAGTTTCGTGCAATAGGCCCCTGGGGCTTATACAGTTTACTTGGACTCTGTATGGAAGTGAATGGTCCTCCCGCATGCACGAGCTTGACGCTTTTACAGGATAAGAATTTAATAGGACCTTCCCAGGATAATATGTACCCCATGTCCACCACGAACTTTTTCCGTCTATTGAGGGCTGCCGAAATGCATCGTATATCTCTGATTAAATGAGAAGTATATGAATGTCCCCTCCCTTTGTATTTATCCCAAAACGATAATACAGCAAAGGCAATAGAGACCCTTACAAGAGACATAAAAAATGGGCCTTACCGCCACAGATACTCAAAACGAAGATTACGTGGCTAGAAAACGACATAGTATATATACATCACATAAAATCGATAATTTCGTGACGTCACTACACGACACTTTACGAGCCAGGAAGAACATTATTGAGGAAAGTGATAACGTTTGTGTAAATTTCTATAATGTGTCGGCACACTAAGCCAAACAGAGTTCATCCTACCCCGAGAAATAGGGTCCGCTGGTTGAATGTCCGATGGAATGTGAACCACTCGTAGCGCCTTCTTTATAAGCCATGCCTTCGTAAAGAAAAATGCGTTGGATCGTTTGGCCCACGACTGTAAAGCTGCTACATCTGTCATAATGAAGTCTCCACTTTGTGCTTTTGCCGCGGTCCGGAGGAAAGCGAGCAGCTCGTTGTGAAACTGGAAATGCCGATTCGTGTGGAAAAGCCATGCCTTGCATCCTTGGACGATAGCTTGAGTCGTTGGCGCTGCATCACAGAACCAGTACGCATTTGCTGGAGGAGGTAAGTTATAATCTGCCGTCAGAATAGAAACTAAAGCGGGCCATTTATGAAACAAAAACGAAATCTGCCAGCGCAAAGGCGCAAAAAGGGAAACGGTGGCAGAAAGAAGGAAGGCCAAATACCCTCTAGCTTTAGGGCAGAAAGGATGATCCTGGAGATAACTCTATATAACGGAATCTTTTGCTTGTGTTTCTCGCTGAGAGATCTGGTGCGCTTTTGAAGGTTTAACGACTGACCAACGTAGTCAATTTTAGAGGAAGTTTTTAATTGACTTTTATTCTTGTTAATACAAAAGTTTAAGGCACGAAGCCTAGCTAAAACACGATTTCTGAGTTGGACAATACTCTTTTTGGCGGCAATGAGGATGATATCATCCAAGTGCGCCCAAACTACAACCCTACTCGACTGGAGAGGCGCAAGAGCCTCGCTAATGACCGCTTGCAGATAAGCTGGAGAGGTAGATAAACCCATAGGAAGCCTATTGAACTCATAAAAAGCTTTTTGGAAGCAAAAACGGGCAATGAATTTAGAAGAGTTATGAATAGGCAAAGAGTAAAAAGCATGACGCGGGGGGCGGTGAAGAGTGAATACAGAGCGCTTAGCGTGGCTTACGGGAAATGAGAGAGCTCCCATTGTTAAGTCTTGATGAGGTGAAGTTTGTGTAAAGACAGATTACATATTTATCACACAGCGATTACATCTTTATGGGATTCGAGGATGAACAGGATCTGTTTACTTGTGGGAATCGAAAAGGCAAAGATTGATGTACAGGATTTGTTTACATGTGCGGATCGCAAAAAGCATGCTGTATTTATTGATGGGATGAATTTAATGACAGGATCTGTTTACATGTGGGAAACACAACAATTGAATGATGTCTGATTTATCTTTGTGACATATCTTTCAAGACATATCATTACCTATTCAGTATTTTGTCAGCCACTATGTGTGGGACCCCGCTCGTCTGGGTTTGAGTGTTCAGGTTAGGGGTGGAAGCACAACTAGACGAGTACCTGCTGATGACTGACGGACTGCCCCTTATCCCTTAATCGGTAGCTAAAGTAGTGGTCGATGTATTGTAATTCAAATGAAGAAATGTGGAATTACACGAGGTACTATAGACGGATGAAGAAACTGGCGATAACAAATTCAAGCGAAGAAATAGTATCTTCCATGTGTAGTCTTAGGTATAGTGTGTATAGTTTCATTGCTTTCTGTGTAGTTGAGTGTCATTGTAGTTCTATGTTTACCTCCATTATCCACTTTCCACTTATCCACTTAGTGTAGTGTCAGATATAGTTCACTTGTAATCAGTGTAGTAGCATCGTTCTATTTCCATATTTTACCTCCACTTTTCCAATTTTTATTCATCGGTTTCCTGTTGTTTTATAATATCCATTTTTAATTTCCTTAACCTATGGTGACCATTGTCTTATTCTATTTCCACTATCAGCATCTGTAGTCGGTACAGTATATTAGACGTCTGTTTTGAACGTATATACGGCAGTGTTTGTAATCTATGGTATTAGTATATTAACAGCAAGAATGAGTAGTATTACAAGTCTTAAGATTTCCATTTTTACCAGATATTGGACCAAAGCTGATCAATTTTAATTCGTTGCCACGAGAAAGCTACATTGAGTTCTTTTAAGAACTGATTAATCCAATGGTTACAGTAGCATTGCCTTTGTACACTTGCGGATTGGAGAACGCCATCAGTCCTCCTTACGACTACTTTAACTAATAATTTAAATTAGTAAACATTATATTCTATTATGAATGGCTGCAGGGATGACTTTCATCATCGTATGAGAATTCAAGCTATCTTCTATCACAACTTATGTAACTTATATTAACATTATAATGTTTCTGATCAGTGATGTATGCGAGAATGCAAAGTTCGCCGGAAGGGTCTCTAGCAATGTCGCCTTAAAATTCTGTAGCTTCCAAATTTGGATCATTTTACTGGTCCACTCATGCATTTATTGGATTGATTTTTCGAATGACCACTGAAGTTCCATGTCAAAATGGTCTTCGTTCAAAATGGTCTCCAAAGTGCTCTATAAACTGCTTAAAGGAAAGCCACAAAGTAAAATTTTAATAGCAATTGTACGCGGCAAAGGTAAAAGTACAGGCAAGAGCTCTGGCAAGCAGAATACCCGTTCTTCTCGGGCCGGTCTGCAATTCCCTGTCGGTCGTGTGCACCGTTTCTTGAAGGTAAACTATGGTGAGCGTATTGATGCCGGTGCACCAGTCTACCTCGCTGCTGTCATGGAATATCTTGCAGCTGAGGTCCTCGAGTTGGCAGGTAACGCTGCTCGTGACAACCACCGATCTCGTATCATCCCACGTCACCTTCAGCTTGCTGTCCGCAATGACGAGGAATTGAACAGACTACTGAGCGGAGTCACCATCGCTCAGGGAGGTGTCCTTCCCAACATCCAGGCCGTACTTCTCCCCAAGAAGTCCAAGTCGAAGAGCTCTTAATCTCAAGAATATTAAAATAGCCGTAATGCACGTGAACGCTGATTTTTAAGTAGTATAAGTAGTCTATATAAGCCAAATACACTGTAATCTGGCATCTCCTAAAGCGGAAGAAATCTGCATCCTAAAGCGCCACACACTAAAATTTCAGAAGGCTAAGTTGAATTAGTAGGCTAGCATACTGAAGACAACAATAACCCTTAGACGTAAGCATCTGTATAGAGAACAGCGTGAGTCACATCTTGCCAGACAGCAGGAACGCTGTCACATAGCAATGGCTGCTATTGAGGACATCATAAGTTCACGTTGCTGTATGTATGCGTGAATCATTCTCCGCTTCATCTCATCGAGGTTATGTAGCTGGCTTTGACTTCGAGTGGCAAGTTGACTTTCCGTCAGTGATATTGCAATTAAATATTGTTTATTGAAATTATCTGTTGAAGTTGTGCAGCAGTAAATTGCAAATATATGGATATCATGATGTCATACCAGGAGACTACATCTTTCCCATCAACGTCGATCGAAATACTGGATAAATGGAAAAGAAATATAATAAGACTTGAAACCAAATGGTCAAAAATCTGCATTCTACATTTCCTCGTGATAGTCAATCGTGACAGATATACTGATCAATCTGGTTCATCAACTAACGGCAGGTCTGAAAAATGAGGTCAGTTTCCTGTTGCTCTGATGGCCTATTCGAAAGAGTTGTTATGCATGCATGCTGTATAGCACTAAAGTAAATCGAGTCTGCGACTCCTGTAGTTAAAATGCCACTTTTCATAACGGGACTAAATTAATTCTTGCGGATAACGCAAATTATAAATTTCAAAAAGCTGTGAATTTTCGAAGTAGGCATACATTGTATTTGTCAATTTCATGCAGTCATTCGCGTTATGTGCTCGGTGAAGCCTCTGAGAAGCAAATGCACATTCATAGAAACTGCTCAAAGTACTCATAAGTGGCGTGTCCAATAGGGTTTCCGAACATAGGTAGAAAAATAGTAGATGTATGCATGTGAAGGATTAATTGAATTGGCATGTCAAGTTAAGGATTCAATGCAAAGTTCTAAATGTTTTGATGTACATGTATCATTTATATGTGGTCAAGATATTCAGAATATTCGAAAATTCGTTTATTTCAATGGATTTTAATAGAAATACAACAATCAATTCTGTATTTAGTTTATTGGAGGCACACATTAATTGAATGTAACCATTTATCACCAACTGTCATGATGATCTATAGTCAGATAATAGTATAGACATCGAAAAAATGCAATAGACGACACTGAAGGACATTCGTTTCCATTATGTAGTAGAAGAATTGTCTTCAGTCTTTCCTGATTCATACATTTAAGAAAAAACATCCATGTAAACTTATGCTTAAAATTTCGCATTCAATCTTTTAAACGTTTTACCTAATCTATTAAAATTCTGCTGCCATATAGTTGTGAATTCTCTTAATAAATATTCATCAAAATATATGAAATTCCGGATGTTGAACTATGGGCCAACAGACTACTGACAAATTAAAACTTCTATACTTCGGTATAAAATCTTCTGCCAATAAACATCCTTCTTGTCAGTATTCAAATATCCGCGGTTTTTCTACAATGTCCAGACACTATTGGATACAAACGTATTTTTAATGTACGGTGGTAAGTGTTCGACTTCTGTAAATATTCGGTCCATCCTGTTGGCTACTTTTAAAAATAAATCCATTTTAGAAATGAAAGTCGCTTTCATATTCTATTCATATTAGTCATTATTATTAAGTTCTCAATGTAGCATGATATCAAAACAAAAATAGACTCCAACACAAATAGGAAACCTAAACAGTCATCAACGCAAAAAGCGAGCGAAAGATCAATTAACTAATATAAAATGTTTCTATTCTGTAAAAAATACTTGATAGGTATTTCTGATAGCAAGAAATTGTCCGCCTATTGAATGGAATTTTTTTATTCTTTCTTATAAAATCATCTCATGATCAGCAAATCAACGGGTTCCCCTCAAACCAACTCTCCCTCACAAAGAAAAAAGACCTCTGACTTTGAACAATCACAGACGCCACAACAATGGTATTAAATCACCGTAGAAAAGGAGAAATTCCATTTTTTAATTTTTGTAAAATTTCTAAAGACGATCTTGGGCCATATAAGCCATGTCAGTTATCCTTTCTGAAGTCAACTTAGCTCATGCATGTTTGGTAGAGACCTGTGACGCTCATATTGTTTTCATCTGATTAATAAGTACGGCTACTTGTTGTCGACACATAGAAGTTTGCAAGACAGTGCATGCTGTCTGAAGTGGGAGAATCAATAAGAAACATCTGCAGTATTGCATTAGAACTTTCAAACGAAAGTTATTACCTGTGAATATGGATTATTAGCATAATATGTGCCATTTTTTGGAGATCTGAAACTCGTGAATTTCCATAATCTGTAGAACATCAAATAACTAAGAAAGGAGCCAATTTTCTGCCACAGGAGGTTTCAATCATTTTATCAAAGTATTTAGCATGTATTCAATTCAGCATTGATAAATTATATTATGTAGGCGTATATCAAAATAGATAGCGTAATAGAAATAATTATAAAATACAATTTGCTCTGTGTATGCATGCATTTTTTTCAATTATATGTCAAATCAAAAACTTCGAATTTTTGAAGAAATCATAATTTGTTCAGCCTGCTGCATGTAACATGTAGATCTGACGTCCTTGTATCTTAAAGTTAATACAAAAAATCTTAGAGTTAGATTTCTTCCTTTCACTCCATAGTTCCTAACTAAAATTCCTTTTCTTTTCAGCAATCATTTCGACTGGAATATCAATGAATACTAATATATGGTGTCCAATTATTATCTATGTGCCTTGACGGATGCAGCATCTATGCCATCACGGTACATGCAGTCTTGTTTCTAACGTATAATCTCCAACGCAATCGACAGTACTCGGTCACCGTAGAGACTGCTGGAAGGACTTCTTCGTGTGCGTCACATCTTTACCAAAATCAGTGCAAAACTCAATGAATTTTTTTGGTGCCATACTGTATATTGCTTTGAACTCTTTAGTTTCTATCTTTCTATTCCTTGATGATTTCCATGATGTTTT
Organism: Prostheceraeus crozeri; assembly: GCA_907163375.1. Classification (NCBI taxonomy): domain Eukaryota; kingdom Metazoa; phylum Platyhelminthes; order Polycladida; family Euryleptidae; genus Prostheceraeus; species Prostheceraeus crozeri. The sequence continues at coordinate 104,992 of CAJQUW010000319.1, forward strand.
AGAGCTGCAATATCTGCTAGTTTAGATCGTAATTTACTTGAACAATAATAGAGATTGA
>CAJQUW010000321.1:0-11201 GCA_907163375.1 Prostheceraeus crozeri
AATTACAAATCAAAGATAGCCTAGATGAATTTATTCATATATTGATATTCTTGCTTAAGGGCTTAATAATATGCCAAGCGCGGTACTCCCAATCGGGCGTGACAATAGTGTCATATGGAATTATGATACTTGACTCAGTGCTGATGCTGCGCAATGTTTTGTCTCAAAACCAAAGCACAAAATGCATCATTACACTTGATTTGAAGTAATTCATTGATGTGACATTTACTTATTCACTTCTGAGGAGATTCAAGTGATCTACAATGTTAGTCCGGGAGCTAGCGTGAAGTTGTGCAGGGAACGAGGTAGTACATAAAACTTTCACATACACCTCTAACCTACTGCAAAACTTCGCGTCTGCCGGATCAGATCATTTGCTTTTCAGAAATAGAGAGGATAACAAAATCCTATGTATTTCCAATGGTAAAAATTGTGACTTTAAGGTTTGTTGATCCAGTTTTCGATTTTCTGCTCATATAAGTTACACAAATGGTATTTTGTTGAAATGGTTATTATAGAAATCATTCGACTGATCTTGATCTTGCTATCTGAGGTAATCATTCAAGTGCCAGTGGATGAAGTAAAGTGTTCAATACAGACACTTTTCGGTGGTTGTAACTGCAAAATTTTAACAGTGATAATTTCAGGAAAATTGTTGATATACTTTAACGAAAAGTGTCTGTTTGTTCACTTTACTTTATCCTCTGTCCCTAGATTGATAAACTCATTTGAAAGATCTGATCTGTAGATGATTTTTATAATTAACCAATTCAACAATAATGACAACTTGTACATTTTTTATGAGCAAATCGAAAAAAATGAAGGTCAACACCTTAAATGTTGCATTTTGCCATTGGAAATACTTAGGATTGTTTTATCCTTCTATTTCCTAAAAGCAAATGATCTGATCCGGCAGACGCGAAGTTTTGCAGTAGGTTAGAGGTGTACTATGCTATGTGAAAGTTTTATGTACTACCTCGTTCCCTGCACAACTTCACGCTAGCTCCCGGACTATGTAAACTGTAAATCGTAGATATCCGTTAAAATTAACAGCTAAAATTAGTCTCACGGTTTTTCACAGTCTGAGTTGTAAATATCCGTAGAAACAGACGTTTCTCATCATGTTATGACGTCATCATTTTAACAGATATTTACGGATATTTTCTGTAAAGCTTTTTTGTGAAGTTTAAACGGTGTGCAGTTTACAGTGTACGACGCCAATTGAGAATTGTATGCACCGAATCTTAAACGCAGGTCTTTTGACATTATATTGATGCCTGCAAGCTGACATATAGGAGGTTGAAACAAAGAACTCGTCAAAAATATCATCAATTTTCCATTTCAGTAAGTGTTCCACTACATTATGCGGCATCCGTGCTCTCTAAAACGTCATTTGAAATTAATAGCATTCCTTTAACTTATCAGACACTCTACAACGATCCAATGTCAAGTGCTCAGGCAAAATTACGTACTGGTATTACACGTGATTGCATTGAAATCCATCATTCATTGCATTTCCTAAGATCCAAGTGTTATAAAGAATTATAAACTATCCTATGCAAGGAAATTATTTAAGATAGTGCGTGTTGTCTATCTTAGGATAGATAGGCTAACGAATGCACAATTCTTACAAGATGCAAATAGACCACATAGGATTCTGAAGACCTTTTTTGAAATGAAGTAGGTTTGCAACTACATGCATAAGTTTATAGTTTTTTAGATGTAAGAAACAGCACGCAAGATTATGATCACAGAACATAACAATTAAGCACTCTTTCAATTATTGTAATGATGTTAATTTATTATGTCGCCACAGTTTTCTAAAGTAAGTGTGCGTCCAGTCAATGCTATATCTGTCTTAATTCGGCTGATGATCATATTTTTCTGAATTCTTCAAGTTTTATATATATTCTAATGCGACAAAACTAATCGAATTCCATAAATTACGTCCAAAAGGTTATTAAACCGTGTATATTTCAGATTGCAACGTCAGCTGCTTTTTTCTTTTCGCGTAATTTGTGTTCATATGTCTAAGAACCCAACTGTGATATGTGTACACGTCACATTAGCTTCACCGTTAGGGTAAGGCTACATAACGAGCTTTTGATCTGAGCTGTAGCCGCGCTGTAAAAATGTTTGTATGTGTTTCAATCGGAGCGGCCACACTTGCACCTCCAGCTGCGCTGTGGCAGCTTGTCACAGCTAGCTTCGAGCTTTGGTAATTCCTCTCTCAATGATCACAGATCAAAACCAGAGCTATGGGATGATCTTTTTTAGAACTAACGTGGTAAGCCAACAATTCTGACGAGTGGCGAGCGGTAATCAAACTGTACGGCTCATAATCTGGCCCTGTAACTCTTACAGCTCAAAGATTGACAAAGCTGTACGTCCCTGATAGCCTTAAAGCGCGGCTCGTCATGTGGCCTTACCCTTACTGTGCGACAATTCTTTTGATTGAGTTAGACGTTGTCGTCAGCGGTCCACATGGGCCACCAGGGCTGTATTAACCGACAGCCCGGACTGTCCTCAATTCAAAGACAGCGGCCGATTCCAACCATGACGTCCGCAGTTCTGTCATTGTGGAAACTCCGCTCATCAACCTGTGAGATGAGTGTTGTTCTCACGCCAGATGAATGCATCGTTCTCATAGACTCGGTTCTACAATCAATCCATGTGTTTTTCTGGATAGAAGGAAGTCTTCGGCATCACTGGGATTGCTTTTCATTGATGGAAACGTCCACTGGAATGTTGAGGAAACATTTGCAAGGTGATTAATATTTCCTACATGGGAAATAGAGGTTGCTGCACTGAATCAGCGAAATGATTACTTTCCAAGAGGATTAGCTTCAGATTAATTGAAGATAATTTTCTCAAGTTTCATTTTTTGAGGTACTAAGTTCTCTCCTCTTCACTTCCGAGTTGACGTTTTGTTCTCTAGATTAGCTGCTACATTAAAAAGACTTTCTACAAAAGTCGAAGACCTGTTAATACACTGATATATATTCCTATATATATATATATATATATATATATATATATATATATATATATACCGGTGTATATACGAGCGAATGTATATGATAACAAAGGACGAGAATGGCCATGTTCATTGTAAGCTATGGTAAGTCATGGACATGTGTTGTTATGACAACAGTAACTGAACGATGGCGGCTTCCAATGGGACGGTGCCGGCGAATTGTCAGTCTGCCTTGCAAATATTCACGGTTGTTGTCATTCCTCTTTATATAGTAAAGCATTTTGATGAAATACCTGGCAGTAAATCCCCTTGCGAGAAGAATCCACAATTGTTGTGTTTCAGCAATTTCATTCTTCTTAAGATCTAGCAATATTGACTTAGATCGGAGCCTAAATGAGCGCCTGAAATGACCATCACCACACAGTTGTTGTGCATTCTGCTTCCACCTCAGAGATGGATTCGTCTGTCTCTGTTGCTCTAGAGGTAACGTGATTCTATCTCAGCCATTTTATGTAATGGTAGAGAGATGCTTAGAGATTCACCTCCCTTTGGCTCACGTGATTGGCCAAGCGCGCGTAAGGCCTCAGCCACACTGAAAGCAAAGCAAACGCGAGCGTCCCGGGCGTCCCGGGCAAACGTAAGGTATTAATCGCTCTGGTTTGCTTTGCTCGCACTTTGGCAGTCTACAACTGCTGTAATGATGACTGCTGCAGTGTGGCTGAGGCCTAATGCGTAATGAAAGCTGTGCGCATTAGGGAACACAGGAGCTGCCGTTGTCATATTGAAGCACTGAGACATATTGCCGTGTGTACTTGTTTGGATCCAGAGATGACTTTCCTTAACACTGATGCTCACGGCCAAAACTAGTCCCGAGGGGCAAGAACATAAATTTTCCACTGAGCGTAATGCAAAGTCAAGCCTGAATTCTGACGAACCAGAAGATTGGCATCACATTAAACGTTCACAGTCAGTAAATTAAGATCGTGAAGAGTCGAACGGTGTGAATGATATTTCCGTTCGACGAATTTATTACGGAGAAAAATTATGTCAAATATAGGTACTTTTCACTTTGCACGTCTGTAATCTGACTGCTGATGTTCGTGTGATTTCTGATAAGAACTGCTATTGCAATGTACGCGTCCGATCAATCACACGAGCCAAAGACAGACAAATATCTGTGTAAATTTCTATCGCCTGCTACCATTGTATACAATGGCTGGGTTAGGATTATGTCCGCTCTCGAATAACCCAAACGCAAACGAATCTATCTCTCTGCATTGAAGACTGAACATCTACCAAGTGAACAGTACCCATCTTTGACTCAGTTTTTCTCAGTGACAAATTCATCAAATGAAAATATTATTCACATCGTTAGACTCCTCACTATCTAAGTTTACCGACTGTGTACCTTCAAAGCGGTGTCAATGATCTAGTTCTTCAGAATTCAAGCTTGAATTTGAATTGCGTTCAATCATAGAGTAAGTATATTAGGTAGAGTGGTAGCTCCGCATTTATTAAATCCCGAATGTGTATACACTTTCGATTTTATTAAATGAACTCAAGGAGATACAGGTGGTATTATCATCAAATGTGAGATATGCAAATTTTTGCAGTTTTGCAGAAATTACAACGGATTTGAGTGATCATGATAGTAATGCAGAAGGAAATGATGGTATTTTGCAGATTGTCAGTGTCATGACAGCCTTGGAGAGATGATGTTTGTTAAATAAACAATTCGATGGGTTCCTATTACTTTCATGCTCAACCTCAAGAGAATTTTCTTAAGCATGATCATATCACAGGCAACCTGCCACTGGTGGAGCAAAATGAAATAATCAAAGATAAAAATTTCAATCAACCTTAAAGGATGTAAATGGGTCCACATTACTATTCAGATTCAAAAAATGAGACAAATTTAGTGAACCATAAAATGATGTCGATGAAAATTGAGTTAACAACTTGAAATTTCAGCTTAGAAAGCACGATGTCGATTTTCATGAAGATTTTCGATCATAATGCGCTCAGAAATTTCATTGTTAATCAGCTTAATTTCCGGCTAATTAAGATGTTGTTAGCAGATATTCATTCCTTTAGAGATCCAAACTTGTTTCATACCTACTTATAAAGAGGAGTTCATCTAGGTAGTATATAAATTAAACAATATTTGACTTTTTTTAAAAAATGCTCAAATAATTTTTTGGACACGAGAAAGTATCTCGCAAAAAAATGTGATTTCTCATATAAAAAAATTTTCACTTTATACAGATAATTTTGTGAGTCGACCTCTCTACCTGTATATCACCTACTCTATGCGGTCTAATGGAAAATTGGACCTTCTTGCCCCTCTAGGACTAGTTCCAAAGCGTGATTATCATTGTTAGAAAATGTCATCTCTGGCCAACCAACGCAGACAAGCAAATTTTTCTCCGTGACTTCCACTAGCTGAATCAAAGCGTAAGGTCCTATTCCTATTTATGTCAAATGGATATTGCTTGAATCCAAAACAGCATGTGAAGAAGACAAATTATCCTCGAAATACCGCTTGATCGTAAATAACACAAACACCAATAGACCTGTGAAGTGTAGAATGCCGGAATTTATGACTAATAAGTTTGATAAGAACAATCAAAAATATATCCCTCACATACAAACGACGCATGATAAAGGACGTTGTCAAACATTTGAGCACCCGAAAGGAAATGCCCTTTGACTCGAAAAGCCTTCCTATCGTTAGACAAGGCGAGGGCGCTCATCGCTGCGCGTCGGGAATCCCTTCTCCTTTAAGCGAATTTCTTTTTTGCAGTTTCCCAATAGTTCATCTTCGTCTCCATTCTCAAATTGCATCGATAACGATAGTAAACCCGTCTGTCACAACCAATTTAACAATTCTTTTCATAGTCATTTCCAATTATTGAAATGTCTCGAGGTTAACTGCCCGACAGACAGAAATATTTTGACGAGAATAATGAACTTTTCCCATTCACGTTTCCTTTGTATACTACCTTAAATATGATGATATCAACGACAAGGCTATGGAAAATAATTGATATACCGTCTGCCCAACCCATAGATAGAAGTCTGTTTAACAAGATAAGTGTCATGGCACCTTCATTGCTCACATGATTATGATGATGGAAACGTTAATGACATTCTTGTACATGGGTCGCGCATGATTCATTATTACTACCGCATAGACTTTTTGGGATCTTGGCTCTAGAGCCAGAAGCTTTTACAAATTAAGACGAAAGACTGGAGTAATCACAAACCGATAAATAATTTGTATTTTTTGATAGGGCTTGGACACTTTTGACACCAAAGTTGTCAATTAGTGTTGATTAAAATAATATTATGTACATTCTGCTTGCTTAGAAAAAAATTTCAAATAAGAAATTTAGATGACAATGATTGATTCGCGCAGTTTATTTTTATTGATATAAAATAAATGGAAAACATTTGCTTGTTGATTATATTCATAATAATTCACTCTTACTAAAAAAAACCGTACGTATGGAAGTTTAATAACATTTCTTGTACCTGGATAAGCCCATGATTCATTATACTACCGGCATAGGACTTTTTGGGATCTTGGCTCTAGAGCACAGTAAGCTTTTACAAATCTAAGTCGTGGAGCCGAGTACACTCATAGACGACTAAATACTTTTAAAGTAATTTTTATTTTTTGATAGGGCTTGGACACTTTGACTCAAAGGTTTTCATTATTATTTAATTAAAATATTATGGATCTGCTTGTTAGGAAAAAATTTCAAAATTGGAAGCTTTAGGATGACCAATGACAGATTCGCACAGTTTTTTTGCTTAAATATTGAAATAATATGAAAATATTTGCTGTTGATTTTATTCATACTATGTTATCACTCTTACCGAAAACGGCTTAATAGGAATTTAATTCACTTGCCTTCATTTTAAACGGATATCTACGTCACATTTGCAATGGCTGTATACGAAGGCTGAAAATTTGATGTCTGCATAAATTGGGCTTTTCTATCAAATTTAATAAACTGATTAATAAAGTGTTGTTTCAATTCATTAAAACACACACAGTAGGCAATTATCCCCATTTCTATTCGTGACAAACTTCCTTAGGCCATACTTGAACCATGAGTCTTGTACTCAACTTTGAGATCAGTCTGTAGAGGAAAGTAAAAATTCGTCTGATTCAAATATTTCGCATATAGATACAGAATGGCTTTGGTATATCACTATTAGCTATTTTCGAAATTAAGAGTCAAGATCAAGCGTGTGAGCGGACGATCTTGGATGGATGGAAATTGCGTTGATCTTCTCTTTCTTTCGATTACAAATTTTTGTTCGCTATGGGTTCATCTATTGCTTTTAAACTTCGGATCGACAAAACATTATTCATAATGTGCTAGATCAGTCATCCTGAAGTGAAGGGCATGTTGGTTACCAATCTATCAATTCTTTCCATCATGCCTTTTCGAGGGCCATTTTCTCATGGCTTCCTGAATCACACCGTTCACCTGTTAAATTTTTTTTACGGATTGATACACAGGGTTGAGGCGTGAGTCGGTGTTATTAATATTTATAATTAACGATTTACCATTAAAAAGTGAGTCTGAATTATAAGTATTGCTGTTGATCTCAAAAGTAACATGAGAGTTTAAAGATGCCTTATAGAGCATGAGTTGACTTGAATTAATTAAAGTCTTCCAATTTAGGGTAACTCTATATATGAAATCGGAAACACTTAGATTTGTTTGGCGTCATTATATTACAGTGATCGCAAAAAACCTGGGCAAAGTCACATCATATTCGATGTGGAGATCCCTTCTACTGTTTGCGAATAGGATGACTACCTTTGCAATCAATTTGTTCCGGTTCAACACGTCTGGTGAAACGCAGAAAGTCCCAACAAATGGTTCCATAAGATGACCGAAATCCCTTGATCTTCTTAACAAATGATTTCGATGACCCACACGAATATGAAGTGTCATCTCAGAGAGATGACAAATTCAGTAGCTGAACGAGGAAGTGGCCAGACGTCAGGTTCACGCCGTGCCGGAAACCGCTGATCTAGTCAAGTTCCTACATTCTCACAGGCACGCCATAATGACGTGATGCTTCGTGTTGCTGAAAGAATTCACGAAATATTCCGTCACGTGAAGTCACGTCCGTCAAGTGATGTACATTTTCCTCTTGGAGCAATGGTAGGTAGACATGCAAGTTCATCATCTCCTTAAAAAGGAAAAGTACGTTCTCTTCCATTCTGGTTCCCCAAACACCACACCATCGTGTCCTTTCAGGTTCAGACCAGGTTAGATTCAAATCCGTCAGTCAATGTTACCAATTCTGATAATTTCTATCAGGCTTGAATTAATTGATTTATTGATTGATATCTTGATTGACAATGTATTGCAGACAGAAAAAACGGTTAGTTTTGGTAAAAACATTGATAATCAACGGTCATGAACAGGTAGTGACCAAAGACATATGATGGATGATGACTTTTTCAAATATAAAACTTGCCATGAAAAAAGCGAGTTTTTCAGTGCGACTTTAAGGGATGCAAGGAACGGCAGTGTATGAGGGATCAGTTCGTGAGAATGTGCGTTCTGTCACTTTCGGCTGAGAAATAGCTGTTGGGATGGCGCTAATTTCCAAATAAACTTCAATAAGTAAAAACTTCTTAGCTGGTTCATGGCCTCGCTTGTTCTCTCGTGAACTTACAACAAGTGATAAAGAAGCTACGTGAACATTTCATAATAAAAGTCAATCGCACAATTACATTCCTTGAAGACCAATAAGAGAAATTTCGATAAACATACATGCAATCACCTTCACAATGGACGTAATCGGGAATGAAATTTAATACAGCACTGATATGGACATAAAATGGAAGAAGAGAATAATAAAACATGATAAATGATAAATACCTGTAAATCTGTAATACTGAAAACATGGCATATGTAAAGGCACACTGAGAGAAATGTATCATAAAATGCTAATAAATTAAAGTAAGATATACATACTTAACACAGTCTCAAATTGTAGAGTCTATCTTTTTGGATACACAGAGAAGGATTCTCCCGACGGATACAAGCGAGGCCATGAACCAGCTAAGAAGTTTTTACTTATTGAGAAATAGCTGCTTGCTAATCAACACACGACGATTTTCAATTTCATTTTGAGAGTAGTGACAAGTTCTGGGGTCGCAACGGTAAATTATCATGTGCGCTCTTTTATCAACTCGAGTAAGACGGTCATTCAAGCACTTTCTGAGGCTTGCAAAAATAGGGCAAGCGTATTTCGCTAAACAGATCTAAACACATTGAGGCATACACTTGTTGGAGTTCTTCTCTCGACAAGAATGGGCGAAGTTTGCGTAAAGCATAAAAGCACTTATTGACAATATTGAAAATATTGCTCACATGATTCTCCCAACTTAACTCTTCAGAAATACAGATTGTTTCATAAAAAATGGATCACCCTTAAACATCGCCTTAACTTCAACTTTGTCTAACTCCGCCAAACTTGAACGAATTTCTCTGAAATTTGGAAGATATGTCAGCTGCGCTTACTAATATCATTGTTGGAAATTTCAAGCATGAATATTGAGTTGTTTTCCTGTTATAGATAAAAAAGTAGTAGATAATTTGATCTTCATTTAGCAATGTTACACAAAATCATACCTCACTCTTATAAAATTACATTTGTTTCCTTTGTTTATGGTAATATGTTGTTCTACATAGCCAAAAGCTATCAGGCAAAATCCAAAATAAAGAAAAATCGGTGTCAATCAGAGCCCAGTATAGCACCAATTATTCGATCAAACAATAATGTAACTGCTACATGTGATTAACTGGACTTCATGTTCCATAGCTTCCTGACTTCGTTGCGGTGGTGTTGGCAGCACTCCTGATTGCTTTCAGCTAGAAATCTATCTCTCACCGGTTGAAAACAATACAAAGCACAAAAGGGAACAATAACGACAGTCGCATTCACAAATGGCAAAGTATGTCAGCCTTGCTTTTAGAAAAACTAGGGTTTTCTTTGCGAGCTACAAGCAAGCGACCCTTAAAATGTCCCTTACACAAATGTGCATCGATGGCATAATGATGATTTTCGACTCTGTTCGTTAAAGGAGGGGTCTGGCCGTCAACGCCAAAAACATCCAAACGTTAGAGACCGCCTAATTTTGAGATTTGTTAAAGTTGATCCAAGTCTCTCGTTAAACTTGAGATGGCTGCACTAGACTCGTCTATTTCTAAGTCCACTATTCGTTATTAGAAGACTTATTGAGTCGGAATTTCAAGAGCTGTAAGAGGCCTCTTCTCAGAATCGAATTATCAGATCAGCATACAAAAAGACGTTCATCAGATGGGCAAATGAGTTCATTGTCACTGGCAGGAAATCAATGGGATCGGTTGTTTTGTCCTGGTCTGATGATAGGCATCAGTCCGTCTTGAGTGTAGATAGAGAAGGATAGTATTGGATGGTCGATTGAGATTGTATGGATAAATCTGATCAGGAAATTCCGAGACATTTTACATCGTCCCCGGGTACAAGGTGGTGCACGACTCTCTACTGATTTGGGTGGCCATTTTGGACCAATGGCCGCTCTGAACTTCACATACAGCAAGGAACCGTGAATTCTGAAACGCTATGTGAATGTTTCTTACGAAGGATGAAACATTGGCCAAAATGACAGATCAACTTGGTGATCCATCGACTTGGTTATTTATGGATGATAATGCTACGGTGTTCACAGGAGTAAGCAGAGTCGACTTATGTAAGTCTCAATTAGGACTTAGGACATTTATCTTGGCCAGCTCGTTCTCCTGATCTGAATCCCATAGAAAATGGTGTGGAGTATTCTAAAGCGTTGCGTACGTTCGTCGTTCCACTGCTACCTACAGACTGGCGTATCACAACTTACGTACACTGTTTAAAAAAGAGAGTGGAGAAAGCTAGGGATCAGGTCAAAAAATCAGACAGTATATCAATCGAATCAATGCCTAGACGAATTGGTAATGTCATTGACAATAAGGTGGTTGAGGGCCACAAAATATTAGCTTCTTAAGAACCGTTACTGTATCATAGCTGATCAGATTATATAAGGACATTTAAATATATTAGGGACATGAAATAAAATGAAAAATGCTTTCTGTATCATACTTATGCATTATTTAGTCAAATTTTAGGATGATCCACTTTTTATGAAACGGACTGAAGGACCAGTCAG
>CAJQUW010000322.1:0-12792 GCA_907163375.1 Prostheceraeus crozeri
ACCCATTTGTGCCAGTTGATCAGTTAGAACATAACGATCATCATCGTTTAAATTTTGAAGTTAGTTTTTTAATGGCAACAAGGTTTCAAAACTAACATAAATCGATTGTCTGTTTTTCTATGACTATTGAGTGGTTTTAGAATCTTCATTGTTGTTTATATCATGTTGCAAATATTTGCCGCGATTTTGATTTGGCTGTTAGGCCTTCTTAGATGCGACTGGCGGAGATATGGCGATATCATTGCTTAAATGTATTTGGTGTGATAGTTGGCTTTTGTATCTTTGGGATCGGAAAAAGTAAATGTTTCATAAAGCGTGGCTCTGTATGTATTTAGATGCAATTAATTGTGAGGGATATATTTTCAGTGAGAGTAAATAAATTGGGTGATCGTTATAAACGAATCTATGGGAATTGGTTTTAACATTTCTTGCAGCAAAAATAGCTGATTATCCATATTAACACGACTATAATGTTCATTACAAAAAATCATTTTCCCAGCTCGATTTTCAAAAATAATGCAATGCTTTATCAGTTTTTCAATGTGACTCTTTACGTTCGCAAGATTATCTTTAGCTTGCATCTAAAATCTTGGCACAAAAATGTTAGCCGTTTCTGATAAATTCGAAAAAGATTTTTGAGCTGAGGATTTACAAGGTTTCAACTTGCATATACTAGTTATCATTTGAGTTTGATTATAAACGATATAGTTAGATCGCATTTATCATCTGTTAAAACATATATGCGGCATGCAACATTAAATAGGCGCACATGTTTGGGGTTCGGCATCCACCACCACGGAAGGGGAAGTTCAGCACTCAACCGATGCACTACCTTAGCGCCAAGTTAACCATTAGTGCTATCTATTCGCGCCTGGTTCATGCCTTCCTGGTTCAGTTACATGCAACTTGTTTATTGCTGAGATATTAAATAATGCAAGAGAAAGACACTTAAAAACATTTCAATTTAGTTTTGGTGTTCTCATCAACTTGAAGGATCTATATTGACTTCTTTGTTCATAGCGGTTCATCAAAATAAATATTCTCTTTTTTTACAGACGAAGAGAATCTCGTGCATTGAGGAGGAAGAAAACGAGTTGCCTGAGTCAATCGATGTAGTCATTCATCCCACCAGTGAAGGCAGCAGCAGACTCTACGAAGAAGAATGAGAATAAGATCAACCGCAGTTCTCAAAATTTACCGCGAACCTCCTAATGCATATCGTGAAGCCTCCTGATGACGTTAAAGATGAAGATAGAAAATCATAGGACTCACGCATAGCGCGAAGAAAAAGATCGGCTCGTTGTCCCGCAGACTCCTTCTGAAAATTTGATTGAAATTCCATGAAGCTGAAAAAGCAGAAAGCTGTAGGGTCGACCGGGTGCACTGAGCCGTAGACTTCTTTCTTCAATTCTTCATTGTTGATTTCTAAATTTTATTGGGACTCAAACGAATGATTATGCACTTCTCATTCTTAGACACCTGAAGAACTCCTAGTTTGTAACGGTGTTCTTCATTGCTGTCCGGTATCGTTCGTCAAACACGACTAAGAGATTTTTGGGTCGCGAATGATTTGAAACGAATCAAGTCATAACAAATTTCGATTAGTCGTACCCATTTGAAGAAATTTTTCCAAAACTGCATTTGTTCCGTTGACAGCTCGACTCAAAATGATAAAATTCCAAAAATTGCGTGTTCTGATTCATGCAAAGCTTCTCAATGACAATTTCCTACAGCAAGCAGTGCGCACTACTATACAACACTTCTATCCGAGCGAGAGGTGCGAGTGAGCGAGCGCGCGAGTAGAGCCGTATTTCGGCCGCCATGCTGTAAGCAGTTTTATAAGTAGGAAAGCCCATCAGATTCGGCTTCAGATGTGGGTGTTGGCCACTGCCGAAAGGCTACTGCGTGCAACTGTCAACCTTACCCAGGCATAGCCGAAAGAAAACAGAGGATGATTATATTTTGGGAGCTCTGAAACGTTTTGTGTTTTACTTTGTCAGAAAATATCTTCCGTGGTCATTTTACCGAAAAAAAACCGCTATCGATCACACCTGGACAATATTTCACATCCCTTTCAACTTTTGAAATCGATGAAAAGATGATTTGAACGATCTCAGTAACGGGTACAATAAGGAGAAATAGGGTTCTATGCTATCCCTTTGATAACGCAATCATCGCAAAATCGCAGTGAAATGATGTCGAAGTACAGTCCAGATTTCTAAACGAACTTGGTAGTTCTGGCGTGATAACAAAGACGTTACTGGTGGCTTCGACTATGGTGTGGAGCAACTCCAATTTCATCATAACAACAGAAGATTTTGCCGATAAGGTCAGTGTCTAGGAGCATTGCTTTATTATGGAATTGGGGTTTTTCTGTACTCATATTATCATGGAAATATTAATTTTTCTTCCAGGAACGAAAGAAGAATCACTCTTCCTGCGTCCGGCGGCTGTTGCGCACATACAAAAACTCAAACGATGGGTATGGCGTTGATTTTGCTTGATGCAATATATTTCAAATTGCCGAACTAATATACGAGGAAAGAAATGGTAACTATCCCATTTTCATCTTATCTCGTGGAATGTTGCATGTGTCAATGCCTGGATGTAACTACCGCCTGTGGTTGTGATCAAAACGCATCCTACAATGATTTCCGCAGTCGAGTTTCGACAATCACTCTTAGGCAAAAAGTGAGAGAAAGAAAGCGAAATTTTCGACCAAGCAACAAGTGAAACATCAGGTTTGACAACATCGGTCACTTAATTGCATTCACCAGAAAAAGAACTTCGCTGCAAGTTCTGCAACAAGAACACAAAGTTTCGCTGTGGTCAAATGTTGTGTGAATTTACATGCCAAAACAATGCTTCTTGCAGTATCACGCTCGTGTAATGATTAGTAAATGTTGAAATGTTACAAGCCACATACACGTGCAGTAAGACATATTGTATCATGTTTTATGTATCATGAATGTAGAACTTAGCCTATTTTATTGTCGCCTATATTGATGTTTTGATGTCATAAGCTCGCAATTTCTAATGGAGGACAAGTTCTAGTAACCATTTTTAATTCAATTATTTTGCAAAATGTTAACACCAATTCCCATTGATCGTTATAACGATCATCCTATATCTATGTAAGTACTGAATATTTTACGGAATTATTTTGGAAAAGTACTTAGAAGAGCCTAGTCATATAAAATTCAGAAGAAGAAATTGATACGCTTAATATAAATTATAGCGGGCATAAATGGGTTAAGTACGTTTTCTAGATTGTAAATTGCGTTTTATGTCATAAATCTTAACTCATAGATATCTAATAAATGCAGCATAAATCACTTATTTTTAAGTCACAATCTTTATGGGTCCTACGGATATATTTTTTCATGAGATAGTTGAAGTCGGGATGCATATATGACGTGAAATTATAATGAAGCATCATATACTTCAAATTCCCCTCGTAAAAAGTATCACAACCCATGTAAAGAGTTATATATTTATATCCTGCTGTCCTATTAAATATGACACTGGCCAGAAAATGTATTGCATACTTGTTTTTTCATTTTGCATTTTGTGACTGATCAATTATCATTATCAATGCAAAGATAAGATATCGCCGTGCGTTATTGGAACAGATGCGCTACATCTATACTTTAGCAAACATGATTGTAAACATTGGAAGGAATATATGGAATTTACCAGAACTGACTGATAAATATGGAAAGCAGTGTTTACATAATGTGATGTCACACTTGTTGCAGTATGTTCTACGGCTTTCGCAGTGCATTTATCCACCTTGATCAGCGTCTTTGCTATGTTCTTGACTCCATGAAATGACCTCTATTATCAACATCGAAATGATCCTGAGTGCTGATATCTTCGTAAGGCCATTGGTTCGCTTTCTCGATAATAGTCGACACCTGTAAAGAGTAATCTTCATGTAAGAAGTTGTGATATCACGAATAAATGATAAGCGAAGGCATTTTTTCTTTCATTTGGTTTTTGACAAATTTGAAGATGATTCCAGGTTGAAGATGATCCTAGGAAATTGGCTATTGCCATTTAATTTTCCCTAGTTATCAAAGGGAAAGTACCATTTTTGTTCCTCGTATTCCAATAGCGTAGTGTGATAGTCAACCTATCATGATGGTCTACTCCTTCCCATCGCTGGTGTTATAATTCCTCATGACGCGTGGGCAGTGGGACTTTTATATAGGACTTTGCAGATAAACTAGAAACAGCCCGTACTTCTCGAATAGGTTCAACAACGTCTGAATGATTTGTGTGCAACATGCACAAAGTTGTTGTCATTCCATTTGACAAAAAAGGATTTCGTTGGATTCGTCAAATTTCACGTCCAATCCTTCACGTTCTTTCAATTGTATGTCTTCAGCAAAGGGGGGCTTTATTGGTTTCTATTCGATCGAGCGAATAGTTCCCGTTGCCACGTAATCCCAAATCCGCGAAGAGTAATCAGTAAGTGATGGGCTTTGGATACAAATTATCGAAATAGATTCTTTTTCCGTTCACATCATCAATTATTTGAAGCTAATTCCCCAAACAGACAGCGAGGGGGTGTACCCAGTGGAATCCTCGTTGTGCTTGAAGTAACTGGGGGAAAAAAATAAACTTCATTTGGTATTAAAAGAGAAAGAAGATAAATATCCGTCTGATGCACACAAAGTCCACAAGTTTTGTAGCCAAATCTTACTGGTTTACCCCGCATTGAATTGCTCTTAGGTCCGTGTGACCATAGATATTACCATCATCTCGTCAATGACAATTTCTGAATGAACAATATCCAAATTTTTGAAATTTTCCATTCAATAAATCAAAGAAAGGTTTTATTTTGAATGAACGATCGTTCTTTTAGGTTCGGGATCATGTGATGAGAAGTATTATCTTGGCAATGCAGATATTTCTTAATTTTAAGAAATGCCTTGACGGACATACTTTCACGGACAATCTTTACAACCTAGGTCAGGATGAACCGAACCAATAATGTTATTCTTCGGAAGGTAACTGATGGTATCCGGAAAACACCAGAAATGCCAATGAAAGCTTTTATTTCAGGTGTAGTCACACAAAAAGACGGGATCATTGCACTGAGAAGCATAACGGTTATTTTCGTTCACAAGAATTTTCTATAATATCATTGTCAAAAATTTTCTCAAATGTTTGTAAGGGAGGTGCGTCGATAAATTCTTGAACGAGGATGTTCCGTTGATTTTCATGATTATCACCGTCTGATGGTATCTTCGAATAATGTCCTTTGTGATCTTTCCATTCGGGAGATAGAGTTTCTTGATAATGTAAGGGTAGAATTATCGACAGAAACCGCACTATTGCCATTATGAATGAGTTCCTCTTCATCAAAATTTCCAATGTGAATTTCAACTTCACCCGGTACATCATTCACAAACACCTCATTGAAATTACATCACCTTCATATTCTTCCGCGTCACTGTCGGTCTTATTGGCTGCACCTCATTCGGTCGTTTCCCAAGAAGTCGCTCCTTTGTCTTGATTACATAATATAAACGGTTAAATTTCAACGACTGCCCTTCCCATTCAGTTTCTATAAACGTGCCACTCAATCGCTTCGATGATAGAATGATTGATGACAGCTCATTTGACGAAGTTTGACAGCAATAGTACGTCTGAAGGTGTTAAATAACAAAATATTTTGATATTTTGATGAAGTTACAGGATCAAATATCATTGATAGCGATGAGCTGTCAGTGTTGGATATTATCCAATTAATGTTTGCAATGTATGCAATATATATATATATATAGATTATCACTATAATAAGACTTTTCCAAAATAAAGTTTGAAGAAAAAAATCAATAATAATCTAAACTTCTTAACGAAACCTACGAAATACAGTCGAGAGCGAAATAGGTGCTCGCTTAATTTACTTTGAAGGCCTATCTTTTCAAGAAAAGCAAAAGTCAACGCCAAAATGGCGATATAGTATGTTGTTTGTCGGACGATCGCTCATGCAAAGTCCGTGGAAAAATATCGTCTCGCATAAGTTCCATGAAAAAACCTCCGACGTTTGATCATGAACATGCCTGTGAAGTGTGAAGAAGTTGAGGTGATGAAAAGCCGCAATCGCAGCCACCAAAAGTGCTGTTGAGCAGGCCAACATCGTCGATGAGAAGACTCATACTTCCGTGGCTTTTTCAGGCGAGCAGACAAACGGATGCAATCATAACCCCCATTCAAATCATTGAAGTCATCGATGTACAGGAATCGTGCAGAAACGGCCTTCCGAAGCAACCAGAAACATTGGAAGAAATGAATCTTTCAGGAGATGTGGAGACTTACGAAATCAGAACCCGGCGTGATTTCTTGCGAATTCGACGATGGTGATCAGAAACAGGATTTTGGGTGTTTTTCACTATTCCTATTCTTCTGTGCATCATGACTGCTAGCAACCAGACATTTACATGGATGGGACAATTCATGTTGCGGCAAACTTGTTTTATAACCAAGTTTATATAAATCTACGCCTATGTCCTTCAAAAGCATGATCCCGATTTGTTTTTTTTTATTTTGTTTACGCGTTTGCTACCTACGACAAGTCTGAGGAAACCTACAAGATACTGTTGTAAAGATGATTATACAGAAGGGCATCACAGTATAATCTTGAAATATACAACCGTCTGTAATTCAAGTTGACTTTTGAAAAAGCAGTATTAAACGCTATTGAGCACTGCTTTCCGCAATCGACCTATTCGTGGATGTTATTTTTCATTACACGCAATCTATTTGGCGGTGTGAGTACAGCGCTACGGACTTACAACGAGCTAGCGAGAAGGACAATAAATGTAAGAGAGGTGGTTCGGCCCAGCCCTGGATTGGCCGTTCCTTCCCACAGATTAGGAATCGACGAGGTAATGGGAACAGGTTAGGTGCTGAGTGTCCCGAAAGTTGTCAAGAGTTCGTCGACCTATGTAACCAGCACTTACGTGGGATGATATCGAGGCCATGGTTCTCATCGGGAGATCTTGGTTGTCAAAAATTTTTTTTTTTTTGGGAATAATGACAAGGGGCCCCCCCGGGTAATACGGTTACCGAACAAACGCTCTTGAAAGCCGAAATGGAAAACTACGAAATGTAATGTCAAAATGTATGTAAATTTATTACTTGTATTCAGTAGAAAACATGTCATTGCGACCGTTTTCACAAAAATGTTTTCAAGTAGATGAGAGATATCTTACCATTAAATAACATTTTATGAAGGAATTTGTAGTAAATTCGCTCGAGATTTCAGCTGTATCTGCACTGTCAAGCTATGTTACCTTAGTTTTTGTAGGCCTATTATAACTATGAAATGTTTAACACAACAGCTTTCTCGAACAGATGTTTGATACCCGACTGTATGTTTTATCATTGAATAGTCATATTGATTATCATGTTATATATGAATATCAAGTTACATATCATATCATAAAATTATTTTGGAGCTTTTTGATTATTTTGCAGATTTTCCATCAACACCCAAATATCTAACTACCGGATTTATTGAAATGCCTGAAGGAGGTTCAGGCAGAGGAGGAGGCGAATTTGCGCATCGCTTCGCTCTGGCATTTTCGGCCCTCAAGACAGAGAAGGAGGTACACAAAGGCAACATCGCGGTTGCAGCTTCTGAAAGCCCAATTTTCCTGGCTGGAGAGCTCAGCGCTTGGGAGCAACTGTGGATACTGCATTTACAGTATTCGTTCCCAGTTCACAAAAGAAGTAAAATTTACAATTCTTCTATTCAATAAATGTGTTATAACGATTAACTAATTTTCGTGTTTTGAATTTTTTATCTGGAATGCTGGAAATGACTTTAATAGGTTTTAAATATGATGAAAAGTTAACAATCGTTTCTTTCTTTACAAAAAAAGGGAGGCAATACTATCATCAAAAAGAATCTTCAATCAACTCGGTACCATCCCTTCATGCTGAGCAATAACAGTGATAAGCGCGTAGAAAGAACATAGGAGAGATGATGCGATAACACTCAGCACAGCATGACACCAATTAGGAAAAGATGTTTTGGAAGGAATGTGGTAGGGACGTATGTGTAGTTGACTGGGAGGTTGGGGGATTGGGAGGTTGGGGGCGGAGGGAGGGGGTGAATGTGGGGGGAGGTGATGGAGTGCCATAAAGAGGAAGGATTTTGAGGAGGGGACTGAATGGAACTTCTGAAATTTGGGGTGACGGAGTGGGAAGAGACTCGGCAGGAAGAGATGGACTAGGAAGGGACTGAGTGGGAAGCGATCCAGTGAGATGTCACCGTCTTATTATCCGGAGGGATGATGACCACATCAGGTCCATCGTCGAAATCACTGTCTTCTTCTTCCAGCAAGGCCGCAGCCTGTTCTACTGTCAGCAAACGACGTCGAGACATAACTGGCAATTGAATGAATATCAAATTATCATTCTCAATCTCAATCAAAGTGCACAAGCAAGCCACAGATATGCGAAAAATTCAAATATGCGATAGACGGCAATGAGACGGAACTAGTGTTGACTATATTCAAAAAAATTGATAACATAGATATCTAGCCAGTCAGAATCGTAAACTTTGTAGTCTACAATTCAATGTAGCAAAGTGCGTCAAGGTAACAAATTTAAATAAACAAAACAAGCTAATGACTAGTTAATTTTCAATAGGTACAAAATATGATTTAAAAGAAAATTTTTATATCCTAAAATGTCTAAAAATTTTCAAAAAATGCTTACTAGAAGGACAAACAACGCTTCTCCTCTCCTCATGTGTAATGAATTGGCGAGTAAGTCGTTTCTGTTCAAATTATGTTTATCACTTATATATGGAAAAGATCCTAGTTAACAGTCTGCCCATTCAGATGATCAGAGGACAAAGGGTTCTGTTTCCAATCGAAACTAATCAGATCTAGCTAACACAGCGGGATTACGCTATCTAAAATCTACCAGGTGTGGAAGAGAATTAATGTTTAGTTCCTTAAGCTAAAACGTGAAAATAAAATTCTAACAAAATATGCATACAAAATATATTTGACTATTTTTAATGAGGTCATCAACAGGAACTTGGTCAGGAGACAATCGCGTTTCGACCGCTTTCATCCTGGACGGCTCAAACCCGACCAAAGCGGCGGTCCTGTACATTTAAGATGCACAGCCTCAAAAGTTATATTTATAATAGAGAAAGATTAGCATCTATCAAAAGAAAAAAAAATAGAGTCACTATTGACTGAAATGTACCTCAGGCATTTGAAAGAAGGACAGAGTCCAGCCAGTAGAGGTCAAGCAAGTCACAGATATGCGAAAAATTCAAACATGCGATCATAGAAATTAACAATACCATAGAAAGTCCTAGAATGGAAATTGCATGAAAATTATGGCACACGTCGGGGGAACTTAGTTGAGGCAAAAAGAAAATTGTACGAGCTGGTTTCCTTGTTTTATGGTTGGCATTTTATATTTGATCAAGGCAATTTGTGAACTGGATTGTTGACCCATGTCCAAAGAGCATGCTACACGAAAAGCAATTTAATGAATCTAAAAATACTGCAAGCGATCGGGGATGACAAAGAAGGGAAATCCTCTAAATACGTTCTGTATACGTTGCATCATTTTGAAACTATCGCTCCTATAATCTATCAATATAGTATTAATCATGACTCTTATGCAACTTGTTAAGTCCGATTTAACAGAACATGCATAACTCCATCTTGAAATCAGAGGCCAAGAAATCTTAGAGTATTCATTTTAACTTAAGGGGTTCCCCTGTTCACTAAATTTGAATAAGTTTCAAAATCCCAAACATGCATTCGAATATCAACTTCCAAAAATATCACATGTGGTCATTCAAAGAATAATTGAAAAGTTCCAGCGACATTTCATTTATTTGAGAAATGATTGTCGGACAAAGGAAACTTTCATTGTGATTATTCCAGAAAAGCGACAGGTTTCTTAAGCCGCTTGAAGAAGAAATTATCCAATAAATTATGGACTTTCTAATCGGTGAATTCTTTCTTCAGATGTTCTTACAAACAGCACAACCGACCACTTACCAATTATAACTTTGTGAGCCAATTTTAATTCTCATTCAAATATTGAAAAAATTGGAAAATTGTTGTCAGTGACTGCCTACAAATAGACAACACCAACCTATATTAATCCATGGAATAGTAGGTGGCATTTCACATGAAACAATGCCGCCATCTCACTTGCAATTCTCTTCATGAAAATCCTGTAATTAGGTGTCAACAACTTCCACAACCAACTTGGCAAATAATTTCACTATGATACAATGTTTTAGATCGAATCTGATCTACAAACCATAGATTTTTCCATGTGCCATCATTGTACATAGGCATGATATCAAACTTCCATTCTACACCTTTTCCATGTCTATTTCAGATATTTCCAAATCGATTTCAGATCTTTCCAAATGAATTTCAGACATTTCCAGATGGATTTCAAATTTCTCCATTTGGATAAAGGATAAAAGTCTTTAACATCGAAAATCATGAATTTACCATTCGATTTGCGCTCCAGTCCATCAAACCATTTTATTACCTCATTAGTGCTTCTCCACTGACATACCCCAATTTGAGCTCGTAACTTAGAATTCATGTTTTCTAATATTCTCTTACTGATTCGACGATGACCTTTTATCCTTCAATAACGCACGAGTTATTGGAAACTTCTTTGAACTTTGCTTCAAGTTATGTTGAATTGGATTGGAAGGATCTGCAAGCAATAGGTCATTCTCGAAAATGGATGCTGTTCAAAGACAATGAGCCATGGGTCAAGAGAAATAAAGCGAATTTCGATGTTTCAATGGGAGCTTACGACGGAGCTGAAATATGCGAATTAGTTGGAATCTACACCTTTTCCAAACCAACTATAACAATTTTCAAATCAGAGATAATAAATCTCAAGACAAAAATAATTCTGACTTTTGATCTGAGAATTGTTACAGAAGAGCTGCGCTGTCAACTAAAGTGCAGACGGAAAAGTCAAAGCAAAATTAAATTTGCGTCAATTCAATTGTAAAGATCGCAAATTGTTTATAATTAATAACAAAGAAATTTTACGAAAGCCTAATAAGAGCTATTATACCGTATTTTCTTCTAATAAGCGCCGCACTCTATTAACCGCCGCACCTTGACACGACGCATGGAAAATAAGCGCCGCCCTCGAATAAGGCGGCCGCAACTGTTTAAGTAGTGGAAAAAATAAAGCGCCGCGGCGCTTATTAGCAGAAAAATGTAGTAAGTTTTTTTTAAAGTAAAGGCCCACAAATGGAAAAAGAATAACTTTTGTAATTATTGAATTATGTTTTGTAATTTAAAAGCAAAATAAAAATAAACAAAACAAAAACAAAATAATCAAATCAAATATATTTATTATTTTTAAAAATAACATTCACTCATGGATTGATATCTTCGCCAGCCATGCAAGCGGGAGAAGATGTCAGCATATGTTGGTAGATATTGTGCACTTTGGTCGAGGGTTGGATGGCTGGCAATTGGCTTGTTTCGGCAAGCTGCATCATTGTTGCCACCTAATTTCTTCGCTGTTGTTGTTGTTGGAGCAGATCATCTCGGATCTAGAGCCATCAGCTTTCTTGAATTCAGCCTTCCATACGGTGAAGGAGCCCTCGCAAATGTTCAAGAAGGGAGGAGAGTAGGCAGGCTGGGAAGCGATAGGAGTGTCCACTTATTCAGTTGAAGCAATAGCATCTATGGTGTTGAGATGGAGCGTTGTCGAAGATGAAGATCAAAGTCCTGTCTTGAAAAACGTTCGGAGCACTCCTCGAGAAATTGCTTGAAAGTCAGCAGCGCGATATCCTACTTCCTTTAGATGCATGGTGCACCAAGCCTCGTTCGTTTGGACAAAACAGCGAAGATTGTGGACATGTTGTGCGCTTTGTCTTGCATTGACAACTCGAAAGGCTGGCTGACCTCTAGCGCTCTGCCCATGCTTCTTCTCAACCAGAGGCCGAAACACCGCTTTCGTCGACATACAACACATTTTCGACGTTGGCCATCCTCAATAGCCATTATGAGCCATATCCCTTCGCGACAGCTTTAGCCTCAGGCGAGTTGCGGTTGAAGCCGGCACGTGCGATCGCAGCCAACTTCAAAGTTATAAGACGACCAGCTCAAGTGCTATTGGCAACTGAATTTTCACAAATTCGAAGGTTTGTGCGGAAGTCCTGTGGCGGAAGTTCATTGTGTTGAATTTTGAAATCAACGTGTACTCAGGGTGCTCCTCGACGACTGAAACAATTTGCATTGATACATTTGCGCATTAAAACAATGCGCCTGTTGCGAGTGCCACCGCGATGGGCGAGAAACGACCACCATGCTGTTGATAGCGTCGGAATGATCGCATACGCAGTTTCCTTGAAGGATTCCCAACTAGCCCCGGCGCCGTCTCAGCAAAATCTTCATGGCCTCTCTTAGGCAGCCACGATTCGTTTTTTGTCAACGTCGCTTATGCGGTGTTTCCTTGGCATCGGTCAAATTTCAACAGAATATCGTTTTATTGAAGCTTTTAACTTGGCAGTGAAATTGATGTCTTGCTCGGTCGTTTTGCAGATTTTTTTTTTTTGATTTGCGATTATTGACACCTCAATCACTTTAATTGACACATGAATTGAAAATTTATACTCTTGATCTAAGAAATAAGCCGGCCTGAATTGCGTCAATTCTTACATTTGACATGATAAAATATTCTTGTTATTGAGATTATTTACAAATTGAATTTTCATTAGCTTATATTCTGACTTTTGAAAAGGTG